>JADLZN010005973.1:0-31345 GCA_018155175.1 Sinocyclocheilus anophthalmus | reverse complement strand
TTACCGTGGTGACGAGATACATAGCAGGCTGTCGTCACTCAATGGCTGGTTGTCTAAGTGGTGCCTGCAGAATAACATAGGTTTCATAGTCAACTGGACAAATTTTTGGGGCAGACCTGACCTGTTGAAAAAAGATGGTCTTCATCCCTCCAGGGGTGGTGCCGCTCTTCTGTCTAGAAATATGGCACATAGTCTTAGAGTTTGTACTTGACTAACTCAGCACATAGAAGGTAAAGGAGGCGGTGCTGCTACAATTTATAGAACATTTCAGTATTTCTCAGGATCTTGTTTCAAGTAGATCTATATATAAATTATAATATTGGAGATATCAGACCGAATCAGGCAATCTAAGATTTGGTCAAACATGGCTGAAACCTGAGGAGCCCAAAATCCCACAAGAGGCCCAAGACAACAGGATGATATAAATCAGACCCTAGCCAGTCTGAAGCAAGCCTAAACCACTCTGTCACAGAACAGTTTTCAACATTAACACAAAAGGAACACACTGATCATAACAAATCAGGAAGGAGATTGTCAATTTTAGGACAAGTAATCAAGATTAAATGGTCAAAGAGATGACCGCATGACCATCACATGTTAGTAACTACAGTCACGAGCGCTTGAGAATTGACATCCCCCACCTTAGAGACCGAACAGACTGAAATTCCTTATGAGAGACCTCTTAACCTTTGGTCTTCACAGAACATGCCCTTATGTTCACAGAATGGCACAGAAACTACCTATCCATGTATATATGCACCTAAATGACACTAAAAGGACTGGTGACCAGCAACTAACACTGCTATATATAACTCCATATCATGTATGTAACCTACATGTGACTTATCAGGTCTTAATTATTTATTGTGTATGTATTTTGAATAATTATTGAATAGTTTAAGAATTGCTATTCTTGTTTAGTATGTGTGTGTTTGAGAATTCTTGCTTGAAACGTTTCTCCAATTCAATTTTTTTTTTTTTTTTTTTACTTGGTCAAATGTATCATATTCTTATTATACGAAATCATGTCCAAAATGTATACTCTACAAGAGCAGGAAAAACGCGGATCATGTGAATAATAAGATAACAGTTGATTTATGAATGGGAATGAGAAACATTGCAACACCCCGAGCTAAAATTGGTCGAGACACCATTTGGGGTCCCTTGACGGCAGTGTGTTAACAGCCTGGTTTAAATCTAGAAAACACCATAAATCACTCTCTGGTGCCTTGGTTCTCTGGGGTCTCTTTTCAACCCCCTCTTACTCTACTCTTTTTAGGCATAGTTTGAGCTATGCTTTTACATCAGGTTCTTTAGTTGAGAGGGCTATGGTTACACGCCAGCTCATCGAAACCATGAGGAGAAAACGCCACATGTCTCACAAACTTTACATCTATTTATATTTATTTAGTGGATTTTATTTTCGTTGAGGATTTCGTGTTTGAGTTAAGTTTGCTAACGGCGCATCTCGAAAGAGTGCCGTCTAATACTTTAACCAGACCACAGCTCCGCGTTTTCAGCCAACGCCCAACCACTGGCTTCCAAGACTGAGCTTCCAGCCAATCAGCAACCTCGGGAAACCCCTTTCAGCAGACAAGGAAGGGAACCCCGGACAAAGGAATGCAAGTACCCCAGATACTAGCTGAACTGGTGCATTAATCTAAATTGTAACCTCATTGAGGAACTCAGTGCGAGGGTTAATTAAGTGATTGATGGGTGTTCAGATCTATGCAATTGCACATACTGCTGTAAACTTGGGATTTCACATTTCATTCTCTTAAACTAATTATTTCCTAACTTTCTCTCTTTCTGCAACTTGTGTTTGAATGCGTGTGTTAGATTAGTTTATATGCGTTAGATTTATCCAATAAAGCCTTATTTATCTTGAAAAGAGAAGTATCTTGTGTTTTATGCTCACAAGTTAATGTCTTAAACTGCCGATCTTGTTACATGTGCTAATTAATAGGGTTTTCACTACATTTTGGATATAAATATCCATTGCAGAACTGATGTCATACGGCTCGTTCAATGACTCACTGGCCGTCTCAGTGATCAGCCGTAAAACAGTGATCCTGTCCAAATTCCCTTACATATTAATGGTGGAGTTCACTTTAAAATCTTAAATTTTGCCCTTTGAGCTAAAGTGGGCTGTTTCCTTACAATCTATCGATATATATATATATGTTAATATATATATAATATATATATATATATATAATGTGCTCTATAATATAGTAGTGTATAAGTGTAATGAGAATTTTTTGTGACGTTTGTACTGGCTACTGTATACAGGACACCAATGCACCATACAGACTTTCTCAAATAATTTGATGATTTTCTATCTGAATTAGTGCTGGCCGCAGAAAAAGTCTTAATTTTTGGAGATTTTAATATCCATGTAGATAAGAAAAAAGGTGCATTGGATCAGCATTTATAGAACATTTTAAATTATATGCATACTAGCACATGAAATTGATTTAAGGGATTGAAAATCTGCAGCAGCGGTGTCATATCTTAGGTCATTATTAGTCTTGGGTATACAGGTACTAAATATACGGGGCTTTTTTTTTTTACAGCTGCAAATCAAACCCTTGTTACACGAGGGTGCAACATACTTCTACAAAAAGAATGCTTTGAAAAATAATCTTCTGATTTTTATCCAATTACTCAGCAACTACATAGCTCAGAAAAAATTGAGTTTGTAACATACATTTAGATCTTTCTTCTAGCACTTTTACCACAGGTGCTTACGATAAAGAAACTTAAGGAAAACAGTTTGACACTGTGGTGTAATGAGCACACTCGCACCCTAAAGAGTGCAGCCCGGAAAATGGAGCGCAGATGGAGAAAAACAAAACTAGAGGTATTTCATATTGCATGTAGGGAAAGTATTTCCTCCTAGAGAAAAGCAATATAAACTGCTAGATCTGCTTACGTTTTGTCTCTTTTAGAAGAAAACAAACACAAACACAAGTATTTATTCAATACAGTGACTAAATTAACAAAAAAATAAAGCATCAGCAGGTGCAGACATTTCCCAATAGCACAGCAGTAATGATTTTATGAACTTATTTACTTCCAAGAACAAAACCATTAGAGATAAAATTATAACCAGCCGTCAGTATCACATCAGATAGTGCACTATAGATCCACTGAGGGACAATTCCACTCATTCTTTACTATAGGAAAAGAAGAATTGTATAAACTTGTTAAACCATCTAAACCAACATGTATGTTAGACCCTATTCCATCTAAGCTACTTAAAGAGGTGCTTCCAGAATTCATAGATCCTCGTGGAATAAATGTCAGTTCAAATACTTTTAGCTGACCGTCATCAATTCGTAGCAGTGAATGAAGAGGTATAATAATCAATCACAAGTGCAATATGGAGTACCACAAGGCTCCGTACTAGGACAGTTGCTTTTCATGCTTTGCATGTTAGCATTTGGAGATATCATCAAGAAACATGGTGTTAGCTTTCAGTGTTATGCTAATGATACTCAGTTCTATATTTCATTGCAGCCCGACAAAACATACCAATTCACAAAACTAACAGAATGCATAGTTAATATAAAAAAAACTGGATGACTAGTAATTTCCTACTGCTAAATTCTGAAAAAACAGAGGTGTTAATTATCGGACAAAAACCTCCACATGTAATTACCTAGAACACTGTGTAACACTTGATGGCTGCTCTGTCAATTCTTCATCATCAGTTAGGAACCTAGGTGTGCTATTTGATCCAATTGTATCTCAAATAAAAGCCTACCTCAAAGCAACCACTTAACTGCTCTAGTGTGAAATAATGCTACTTAAGTTTTTTTTTTTGTATATGGTTCAAATTCTTTTAGATGTCAGACATCACATGCATTCAAAAGGCAAAAGTCTATCTCTATTTTTGCAGAAGACTAGGCAACCATTCTAGTGGTAACTTGTTTTTAATTATTTAATTATATATATTACACAAACACATTAATCAGCTGATTAGTCAAGAACAGAATAACTCAATGAGATCATCTGGAGATAATATTCACTGTATTTTTAAAAAGATTTAAAAGCAATGCATTGTTTAATTTTGTCAGACTCTCTTCCTGTCTGGTGTGGTGTTCTCCTCCCCCACGTGCTCCATGACCCAGTTTTCCCTCATGTTTGATTATGTTTATTGATTTCAGGTGTTCCTCATTGTGTCCCTCCTCTAGTCCTGTGTATTTAAAGTGTTTCCTGTTTTGAGTTCTCTGTCTGGTTTTGAATGTCGTCTACCTTGCTACGTGTGTGTTCCTGGTTTTCTTTGGATGTTAAAGTCTCCTAGTTGAAGTACTGCACGTCTCCTCGTTTCTTGCTTCCTCCCGGTAGCGAACCTCATGGACCTCCCAGACACCACAGGACTAAGCTGGAGGGAAGGGATCCTCCGGTGTCTGGAGAGCGTCCGGCCCCGAGGACCAATAAACCAGTCCACCGACCATTCATCAGTCAAGCCCACTGGCCGTGGCTCACTCAAGCCCGCCGGCGGCCCTATTCACCTGTAACCAAAAGAGGAGGATGAGGCAAAAAGGATGGCTCTCGGCCCTCATCCTCGCTCCAGTGTTGGCTCCAGCCCCAGAGATTGCTCCAGTGTCGGCTCCAGCCGCAGAGCTCAATCCAGTGTGGGCTCCAGCCCCCGAATCCTACCCAAAGAGGGCTCCTGTTCCTGAGTTTAGCCCACGGAGGGCTCCTGTCCCCGAGTTTAGACCAGAGAGGATTCCAGTCCCCTAGTCTAGCACAGAAATGGCTCCAGTTCCCATGTCCAGCCCAAGGTGGGCTCCAGTCCCTAAGTCAAGTCCAGGGATGGCCACATTTCCTGAGTTAGGCCTATGGAGGGCCTCTGAAACTTCGAACCACTGAAATGTCGCTGCTTGTTTACGAGCCTCTTGATACCTGTCAACGGCAGAATTGATGGCGTCGCCGAACAGGCCAGAAGGAGCAAGCGGGGCATCCATTAGGAAGACCCTGTCCTTCTCTTTCATGTCGGACAGGCTCAACCACAGATACCTCTCCGCAGCCACCAGTGCTGACATAAACTGGCCAATGGCGCAGGCGGTCTCTTTGGTGGATGTGAGGGAGTACAATCAGCAGTAGCCTTATTAGAGAGTCACAGACTTAACTTCCTCACCCTCATCTAGCTCTTAAGCAGGTTCGGCTGGTATGCCGGTAAACACGCAATGTGTGCGAAACATGACAACCTGAACATGCTGCCGCATACCCCTTGCCCACCAGCGCTGGAGTTGTTCGCAGCGACTTGGAGGACAATGCCGGAGACTTCAGGGCCGCGCCGGGGGACAGATAGCTTGCGAGCGTCTGTTCGACCCGGGGCACCGCCCTGTAGCCGCGCTCATTCAACCCCGCAACATCGCCATAATAATCGGAGCGGGGATGGAAAAGGTTGCGATGAGAATTGCCATGCCCAGGACCTCGGAAAAATGGTAGCCTACGGCGTGGGGTGCTGCCTGAAAAAGACCGTATTTTTAGTGTTGCTGTCTGTGAGAAAAAAAGAAAACTTAGTACTTCATATTTGTTCGAGAATACTTAACAAATGTACTTCCTTACAGTCCACCTCTGATTATTTTGAAAATGAAAGTATCAACATTTTGTCACAATATTAACACATTTTTGCTAACTATATCAAAGGCTGCATCTGAAGAAGCTGTGACAGCTGCCGCTGAACATTAAGCTGTACAATGCTCTATTATTTTATTCACAGTTTTATTTTTGCTAACCCGTCTACATATGATCACCATGGTCAAGAAAATAAACTATATAAAATCACACCTTTGTAAGATATCAGTCAACATTTGAACTGCTATGTATGTGTGTGTGTATTTTGTAGTTTTTCATATGTATGATTACATTATTCAAGTAAGCTCCAAGCCAATTCCTGCATTTAAAGTTGTAATCCGACAAAGAACACAGCAAACCAGTGTAACTTACCTGGCAATGGTTTTGGCTAAGCCTGAGGTACATCACCATCTCCTCCACCGTCTTATGACATAAAACATAAAAACAAAAATGAGCAATTATGGCAGGATTGTCCTCTCGTCAGCGCTCTAGCGCCACTGTTGCTATGCGACCGAGCACTAATTCAGGAACCTCTGGTGTGTCGCAATAGGGAAATCCTGCGAAGGCGGGCGGCGTCCTTCTGCACTTCGGAGGCTGGCCTTCGAGTCCGTGTCCTTCAAGGTGCGCACGTAACTTGGGACACGCTATTGAGTGTATGCACAGTGGCGGCGCATCGCAAATGTTCACAGAGGCCTCAGGACACTGTTCAAAATCTACTGCCCACAGAGCGCCATTCACGAGTGTGCTCTGTTTTGTCAAATACCGTACTTCAAACTCATCACCGCAACTTTGTTCATTCTTGAAGTGAACATTTGCCTGTTTGGTGATTAGATTGACTGCTGTCTTGAACTGAACGTGATACGTTTGGTGTGCGATACCTGTAAGTTGTCCTAGACATGGCACGGTGCTGCGCTTCTTGTCCAGTGTGCAACCCCCTTTAGGCTGGCACATCTTGTCAGATTAGCTCGCTATGAAAGCATCGCAGCTTGTTGATTGTCTGGCATCAGAGCATGCACACACTATCATGCACACGCACGCATATCCCAACTAACATCCGCGTGCCAGATGCTATACTATCCGCATCAACCTAAAATTTTGACCATACATAACTTTTTGAAGTATTAAATCACTCATTTAATACTACACATGCACATTTGATATTTTAATAATTTTGATATGGTGCAGCCCTTCCACAAAATTTTGGAATTTTGTATAGGCGATTTATCAGACATAACTGGCCAAGACAGAATCTGAACTGGTTTTCTTTGTCTTTTTTTTTGTATTGCTTATTTATAATAAATGTGTTGAACTGGACCTACATACTGCAATTTAAAGCATCAAATTAGTCAAAATATTGCATAGATGTGGAGCTGCTCACTGGTTTGACATGCTTGGTGTTTTGCATTTTCCAGTTTATAGGAAAAAAGTTTTTCTGAGGATGAAATTAACCTCCAGTGTTGGCACAGCTGCAGTGAGCAACACATTTCTAGATCAGGTAAGAAAATGTGCAACAGACCAAAGTATTGAAATTAAATGGACAACATCTTAAAAGACAAACATCAAAAGAGAAAGACTCCGTTCCACTTTTCAGTGGTCCAGGATTCAATGATCCAATATAAAAAGCATTTAGTATATGATTTTATCCCAAACGTCTAACACAAGAATTTGCTGTTTCAGTCTAGTTACACTAAATTAAACCTGCTTTAATAGTTGTCGGTGTGTTTTAGCTGCAGTCCACTCTGGGGTTGAGTCCAGTCTCTGATGTTAAACTGTCCTGGACGAGACTCCCCTACCAGGAAATAACACACGAAGAGAAAAAAACAACAAGGTAGGAGCATTAAAGGGGTCATATGATGCGATTTCATGTTTTCCTTTGTCTTTGGAGTGTTAAAAGCTGCTTGTGCATACAGAAGATCCGTAAAGTCACAAAAATTAAAGTCTCAAGCCCAAAGAGATATATAAAAGTGAACGCTCAGCCACGCCTTCCTAAAATACCTCGTTTAAACACGCCCCCACATATCTACGTCACAGTGTGGGAAGATTTGCATAACACGCCCTCCAAATGTATACGCAAAGAAAGAAGGCGTAACTTTTATTCTCGCTATAGTATTCAGCTTGTTCGAGATGCATCAGCGCTTCACAGACCGATCGGCATATGACATCAAACTACTGCGAGAGCAATTCAAAAGCATAAAGAGTCGTCTGCTCTCCTATCGCTTTCGCACGACTTTGATGTCTTACGCCGATACATCTCAAACAAGCCTATTGTTGCCACTGCCATATCATGGAGATGCTGAGTTTCATTGCGAAAGCCAAACTACTTCGTTTGGTCTTCCAAAAGAGGACACAACTAGAAATCAGTGGTTAAGTTTTATTTACAACACTTTTCCAGAACAGCACAACCCAAATATTCGAGTGTGTGCAGCACATTTTATGGAGGACAAGGGTTTTTTTCCAGGAACCTGGTAAGGGGCGTAACACTTCTGTCACACGCTTGATGAATTCAGCCAATCACAATGCATTAGTTAGCCGGCCAATCAGAGCACACCAAGCTTTTCAGAACGATGAGCTTTGTAAAAATCGACACGTTTCAGAAAGGCAGGGCATAGAGGATCAACAATAATGTACAGTATGTGGAAAATAATGTGTTTTTTAACCTTAAACTGCGTAAACACATTGAATTACACCAAATACACAATTTTTTTTTTTTTTAGCAACATCATTTGACCCCTTTAATCTATAATAACATTAAGGTGAAGTTATTCAAATGAATCATGATAAATCTCACTTCCACTGAAGCTCAACAGGCTCTTTTATTGCTGGAGAATATGATTATCACAATATTTATGTTTCATTCACAGGACTTGTGCTGATAAACGTTAATCTGGAACCACAGACTGAATCTTTCAAGCAGATGTTTATTTATTGCTCATTTTTATAATTCATTGATTTCTGTAATTGTTCCGGCTGCTGACATATTCATATTCATCTTGTCCTACATGCTTCATAAAATTGGTTTGAAATATTCTGTATAAATATGCATAATACTTAACTGAACGTATCAGTGTACATACAGTATATGTATTATATTTTCATTTCATCAAGGAACACATTGTAATTTCATAGCAGTTTATCTGAAGGACAATTAAAATTACTCTCATTCACTGATAACTACTGACAATATAAGTATATTTATTTTACTGGGATTGTGTATCAGTTAATTTATTACAATACAATTTTCATTAAAGCAATAAGCATCTAGAAGCCCTGTGTTAAAGTGATGCTGCAGTGTGTTGTGTGATGTTCAAGAATGACTTTACTTTGTATGTATATTTATCCAGAACAACCGCCTAGTCGCCTTGTTTAAACCCTGAACACACAATATATGAATGTTACTGTGTTGACTATTAAAAAGACTTTACTAAAAGACTTTCTTTCTTTCTTTAGTAAACTTAACACTTAACTCATATGCGTATAATAGAAAGTTATAGTTGAGAAGACAGCATGTGCTATTTATGAAGTAAATGACAATGCATGATACAAAAGTGTTAATGGGGTCATATGATGTTGCTAAAAATAACATTATTTTGTGTATTTGGTGTAATGAAATGTGTTTATGCAGTTTAAGGTTCAAAAAACTAATTTTCCACATACTGCACATTATTGTATCTCCTCTATGCCCCGCTGTTTTGAAACGCGGCGATTTTTACAAAGCTCATCAGTCTGAAAGCGAGGTGTGCTCTGATTGGCCAGCTATCCAGTGCGTTGTGATTGGCCGAATACCTCAAGCGTGTGACGGAAATGTTACGCCCCTCACCATACTGTTGATGCCCTGTCCCGGCCGGAGCGACGAGACAAAAACATTAAAACCCATTATAAACGAGGCATTTGTTGCATCCAGTGGGGACATAATTATAATTATATAAGTCATGATTATAATGACTTGTACTGTCTTTTTGCAGGTTTGGAACGACATGAGTGTGAGTAATTAATGACAGAATTTTCATTTTGGGGTGAACTAACCCTTTAAAATTGCTAAGCATTCAGTGAAAAGTACAAAGCTGCGCTCTGATATACAGCATTAAAGTTACATAAAATATAACGTGATGAAACCTTGCCCTCAGCCAAAACTATTTGCTCTGGAACAAATAATAGATTAATTAGAACAAAGACTGCCCGTTATATTTACCAAAACAAATTATATCTCATGTTTAACCACTATACAGACATCAGAGCCAGCTGTGATTTCCAGCAGATCTGGCCGCGGTGAGGCTGCTCTCGGCGGGTTCATGAGCGCTGAATGGCTGCTGCCGCCCTGGAGCTCACATCTCTGAAAACGTTGAAGCAAATTTTCAAATAGACATTATCTTTATTAACACACCACATATTTGAAGTCTAAACAAGTACATTCTCGCCTAAAAAACTCTTAAAACTACATGCCGTGATACAAAAACAGTATTATTTTTAAATTGTAGTGGATTTGGGCGTCAGCCATGACACTCGCTGTGAGAAATACGGCAGGAATGAAACAAACGCTGAAACGGTTGGAGTTATTTTATCACTCTAATATCGCACTCTTATCAGCCAATCAGATTTGAGAACCTTTTTATAAATATAAATAACAGTATGGTGTTTAATTCAGTTACTGGTTATTGCATGATAAAATGATCAACATTCCAATAGTTAGTTATTGTTCAGTGAAATTGCATAACTTTATTAAATAATTGTATTACATAATTATCATTTTTTCCTATGATTATTGATCAGTCTTGCATAACTCTTGTAGAGAATACTTTACATGCTGTCTTAACCCTTGTGTGGTGTTCATATTTTAGTTACTCAGCCAGTGTTCGTGGGTCAGGTGGACCCGCTGCATTTTTGGGTTTTTAATTCAACACAATCAAAAAGTATATGTTAAAATACTCAACAGATGTCTACTTCATCCCTATTACAAGCAATGCAAACAGCATGATATGGTCAAAATTTGCCCTTCACCTTTGTTAGATCACATTTATGAATTAAAGTGCTACAACCTTGTGCGGGAATGGCAGGGGCAGAAACACAAAACTCACACTTACACACACTCTCACATACTCTCTCTCTCCCACACACACATAAACATACATACAAATACTAATAGCATGCCCAGACTGTAGGAGGGCAGAGTGAAGGTACACAGGACCTAAAAAAATTTTCACACTTTTATTGCACGGGTCCAGTGGACCTGAAACATTACTGTATGTAAATTAAGTGGTAGGGGGGTGTACAGGTGACAGTGGTCATGAAATTTGTTCTGATAAAGTCCACACCAGAAAATGAGCCAAGGCCAATGAGTCTGAGTTGGAAATAATAATTAAGAGTATTATTTTTCTTTTGATAAAAAGTGAAAATGGGTCCCACAGACCGAACACCATACAAGGGTTAATAATGAACCACCACAGTGTGGCGCTCACAGACAGATTTGCTTAAAGCCAAATTATCGTGCATTATTGTTCATGTTGGGAAATAACAGCTTATTATCTTTACTGGAAGATGATTATTAACTTCAGATCTATGAACATAATAAGACCAATAAAAGACAATATCATCTGAATCCAAAGATGTATTTGTGAAACTCGAATCACCTTGATAGTCAATTTACAAATCTGATAAGAGGGAAAAAATGTTTTATATGACTCCTGATGTCACCTTTGTGATGAAGTTGACCTTTGCATTTTATAAGATAACATTATTATTGATTTTACAGACAAATTTCTTCTTATGGTCCTCATTTGTATTTGTATTTTTTTTACTTTATAAAATAACATATAATAAACATAAATACTAAATTGTAGTAAATAAATATTTTACACTGTGAGGAACAGCGAATATTAAAGCAATGTAAATGAAAGACGAAGAAGGTGATCCAAGGAAAGTTTTCCCCATCATCATCTCTTTCTTCGAGCACACTAAGCTGTAAATAAAACGAATAATTATATTATAAAGACATACTTTTCCATTTCATTTGTAAACTATACATATTAATTTTACTGCAAAATCAACATTATTTTTCAGTTTTCCAGTGTTTGTATGAACACACTCACCTGGCGCAGCTTCCTTCCGCATCACTTCCTGTTTGAGCGGTTGAGACCATTGCAGCGTCACGTCAGAAAACCCTCGTTCCACCAAAGCAGACTGAAGCTGAAATGAGCAGATCTCTTAAAAGTGCTATCAGTGCATTTGATATCAGATTTCTGTATGTTTCCCTCTCTCTCCAGTGACAGGAGCTGGACTCTCACTGCAGCTTCAGACAGACTCGAACTGGACTTCATCTTAATCTTCACAAACGTTTTCTTCATTAAAGGACCTGAAAGAGCACATGAGAGTGAACATACACAGACAGAAGGGAAACGCAAATCCGAAATGCAAATAATAAAATGCAACTGATAATATAATCATGCATTTTTAGGATACCAAAATACTTTATCTCATTATTGCATCTTTTGTTTTTGTTTTACATTATATGCAGTGTCTACAATAATCTACAGAAGTTTATTGCAAATGCATCTGTCATTTAAGACTATATGGGTGCAACATGAAGATATTGTACAGTGATCCTCAAAAATCATGAACAAAAGTACACAAAATAAAACAAAATATGACCCAAATGATGTTTAATACAGGTTCACTTCCAATAAGGATGAATATGGTTTAGTGTCAAACACAAATGCTTTTTATGTAGTGAATTATTGAATGCTGAGATCGTGAAACCTTAGAAATGTTGCATTGTAAATATTAATAACAGCTAGCATAGTATAAACACAGCAATATAAAAACAAAGGTGCCTGTTGTTTTTCGTTCTTGCTGTTTGATTGGGAAAAGTTTAAAGTGCGTCGAGGGGTCTTGTCTTTATGTTATCCGACTAAAAAACTATTACTTTGAACTTTTTTTATTACAGTATTTATTTAAAAAACTTAGAGTGCCTTAAAAATAATTATCACAACACTGGTAAAACAGGCTTACTGATTTTCTCATCCTCCGATTTATACTTATCAATTCTGTTTTTATTTTTATTATCATAAAAAATTAATAATTCAGAATAGGATTAGAATAGAATTCTGTTTAAAATAAGACAGAAATATATATTTTTTAAATATATAATATTTTTCAGAAATATTTTTACAACAGCAAAACCACCATACCCTGTATAATAATAATAATACTTATTCAGTTTCTAATTCCAGAGTAATTAAGAGGTGCAAATAAAAAATTCTTAAAAACTTTTCAACTTAAAATGTTATTTTCTGTTCTGTGTTTCTTTTTCAGAACTGCGTCACGGCATTTGCTGCTGTATCAGAAGTATCGATACTAGAGCTGTAGTCAAGTCCAGCTTTGTCGAGTCCAAGACAAGTCCAAGACCAGGAATAGTCGAGACCGAGTCAAGACTGAGTCCAAAGAGGTTCGAGTCCAAGTCAAGACCGAGTCCAAATGAGAGAAAAAAAAAAGGATCCTCTTCAAGACCACATACTTAACTATTGATAATGTATGTGATGCGAGAGACAGCATATCTCCTAATCTAAGAAAATAATTTTACATTATTATTTGTAAATAAATAAAAAGCATGTGCAAAGTAACAACTCTATAGGACAGGGGTCTCCAAACTAGATCCTAGAGGGCCAATGCCCTGCAGTTTAGCTCCAACTGGCCTTAACACACATATCCTATTATAGCAGACATATCCACTGATTTGCATTGATTTTTCCTTTCTAATAGTCCTGCACGATATGAGGAAATTCTGCTATGTGTGATAACGGTAGAGTTTTTTTTTTTTTGCAATGATGATTACTTATGATAAATAAATGAATAATTAACTGTGCATATTAGGGCCAACAAATAAAACTAAATATATTTTTTTAGTTTTTACAGCGGTGAGAATTACAACCAATAACATACGATTCCATTGAGTTTATTAATGCAATGGCCAATCAAAAGCGTTCAGATGAGTCATCGCTAAAACGCCAGAGTTTTGTTGAGTGCTGAAATCTGCACTCTGGCGCCTAAATCCACCAACTCTTCTATTTCATAGCACGTTTCGGTGCCCATTAATAAATAACATGTTCATACTGCAATGACAATGAAAATACGATTCATCTTTCAGCCCCATTTCTAACCCTCAAAAAAGAGGTCCCTCCCGTAACACTTACAAAATAGGTTGGTGTCATTGGTAACGTTAGTCTATGTATTAACTAACATGAAAAAACAATTAACAATATATTTATTACACTATTTACTTTTGTCTTTGTTAACATTATTTAATAAAAAAACAGTTGTTCATTCATTGTTAGTTCATGTTAGTTCACAATGCATTAACTAATGTTAACAAGCACAAAATTTGATTTTAATAATGCATTAGTAATGCTAAATTAAAGGTAGATAATATTAATATAAGATGTAGAGAAAAGTAGGTGGTAGACGTAATAAAAACCAATATAACAGGAGAAAATTATAAAGTAGAAACCTCTAAACTTTTCAAAACCCAGCAAGCGCCCGGGGTCAATGTGACAAGAATCAACCAAATCAGCTTCATCCTTCCTGTAAAAAATTGAAAGCCAAACAAGACGTGAGAAACATGTGATCCTAAGCTGTACAAGAGGAGAGCCATTGTTTAAAATAAATTAGTAGAGAGCTACTGCAGGGATTTTTAGTGCTGCAAATCCATATCCTTTGCTGAAAACTCAGCGTTTATGGAGAAGCACGGTCAGGTATGTTAGGCAACGGCAGAAGCAACATGAGAGCAAGATAGGAGCGCAGGACCGACGAGGGCTTTGGAAAGAAGGAGATAGCGGCGGACTACCGTTTTCCACACGTTTCAGGTAGACATGCAAATGTGGTTTTGTTTGAAGGAGGCGACAAAAAGAATATGATGGACTCGGTTCGAGACCAACGAGAACATTTGGGCGAGTCCCCCAAGCCCAGTCAGAGTGCAAACATCAACGAGTCCGAGACCATAGAAAAATGTCCGAGACCGGACTCGAGTACTACAGCCCTAATATTTTTTCTACAACAGCAACAGTAGTGTTTACAACAGCAAAACCACCATACCCTGTATACTCAATAATAATAATAATAATACTGATTCAGTTCTTAATTCCAGAGTAATTAAGAGGTGCAAATAAAAAATTCTTAAAAACTTTTAAACTTAAAATGGTCTTTTCTGTTCTGTGTTTCTTTTTCAGAACTGCATATCAGAAGTATCGATACACGTATCAGCAAGAGCACAGCCCTATTTAAAGCCAGGTTCCATGTGCCCCTTTTATACTTTGAGCACCTGCCCCAAAGCGTCTCTGCATGGCCCTGGTGACATGAGGACAAGAGAAAAGACTGATGTTTTATTCTGCTTTTCACAGGCAACATTAAAAGTGATCTGGCATAATCCATCTGTTTCTTTGAATTTCCCAGCACCAATTTCTCAGTAACTGTTACAAACAAACAACGAGCAACTATTTAATAATCTGAAATTGTTACTGTAAAAACGCGTCCTAATATTTAACAGATTCAACACATAAACACAAAAGCACTGAATGATCAGAGAAAAAGTCAAGTATATCAATCAATCTTCAAACCCCGTCATTACTGAAGCTGTTCTTCATAATGTGGCTGCAGCATCACGTGTGATTAAATTCTTCTTTCCTGTAGTTTTCCTTTCCTGTAGTTTCTAATTCAACTGCTCAACATTTTATCTTGTGTTCAAACGCTGGATTTGAAGCACAATCAGGTGACGGGACTCATATCTGCACATTTTAAATAGTATCTTTGCAATCATTTGCAATCAAGTCAACGATATCGCTGGAAATGAAATGTCCCCAACTAAGCAAGCCAGAGGCAACAGCGGCAAGGAATCAAAACTCCATCGGTGACAGAATGGAGAAAAAAAAAAAAAATTTTGGTTGATTAGCTGATTGGCATGTCACCATATTCTAATTTGTTGAGATAGTGAATTGGTTGGTTTTTGTTAAATGTGAGCCAAAACCGTCACAATTAAATGAACCAAAGACTTAAATTACTTCAGTATGTGTACATTGAATTTATTTAATACACAAGTTTCACAATTTGAGTTGAATTACTGAAATAAATGAACTTGGCCACGACATTCTAATTTATTGAGATGCACCTGTATGTCTGTAGTTAATAATAAGTCCATGCAGCCTTTCATCTGTAAAGGTACTGTTTCCTTGTCTGACACGGATCATCAAGCTGGTGTGATCTTGTGAGATACTGGTTCAGAACAGTCCTTAATCCTGAAGGGGTTGCTTCCCTGCTCGCAGAATTCGCACACCAGTTCTGACGTACTAATATGTGGTATCAAGATGGGGTGTGATTATATTCCTCTCCATTGGGTACACTTGAAGTCAGACGTTGTGACTGGGCTAGTCAACCATGACGTGTGTTTCTAGTTACCATTTGAAGGGGTAGGTCTTATACTGATACCAATATCAGATACCCCGGGACCCTAACCAGCCGCTTACCTCTCTTATTGGTTAAGTCTGCCCCTGGCTGGCCTGTGTGGCCAGGTTTCTTTTTAGGTTATAAGCTCAATTTTGTCATTTTGGGATCATTTGTAGGGAGGAGGATGCCAATTAATTTGAAGATTAATGTTGTCTCCTGTGTTTTAATAGAGAGGGAGTAAGGGAAGAGATAATCTTTCTTTTCTTTTTGTTTTGAAGCTAGGTAAGGCTATGCCATTTATTTTCAAGCCCTCAGTAAGAGTTCCTTTTGTTTATGTGACACGATAGGTAAGGATAGTATTTTTCAGAAGTGAATGGTTGGGGCGGGTATTTTCTTGACGTCATCAATTGGTGCCTGTTATAGGACTAGTCATTGGCATATGTTACCTAGGTAGGCATCATATCCCGTAGGTAGTTTGACTTCCTGTGCTTCGGCTAAGTATGACTGTGGGTCACTTCAGGTGGCTTAAAAAGTGCATGCTTTATTTTGGTTCTAGTTTTTAGTTGATTTGCATGTCAAATCAAGTCACCTTTATTTATTTAGCGCTTTTAACAATACAGATTGTGTCAAAGCAACTTTACAGCATTAAATAGGAAAATAGTGTGTCAATAATGCAATGGGACAATAGTAAATACTCAATATTCAGTTAAAGGCAGTTCATCATTGAATTCAGTGATGTCATCATCCAGCTCAGTTCAGTTTAAATAGTATCTGTGCAATCAAGTCGACGATATCGCTGGAAATTTTGTGTCCTCAACTAAGCAAGCCAGAGGTGACAGTGGCAAGGAACCAAAACTACATCTGTGACAGAATGGAGGAAAAAACCTTGGGAGAAACCAGGCTCAGTAGGGGGCCATTCTCCTCTGGCCAGACGAAACCAGCAGTTCAGTTCCAGGCTGCAGCAAAGTCAGATTGTGCAGAGGACTCATCTGGTTCTGTGGTCTTGTCCCGGTGGCCGTCTAGGAGACAAGGTCTTTACTGGGGATCTGTCTCTGGGGCTCATCTAGTTGTCCTAGTCTCCACTGACTTTCAGTGCTGTGGAGGTCCTTTCTAGGTGCTGAACCACCATCTGGTCTGAATACGTACTGAATCCGGGTGACTGCAGTGAACATCTGATCTGGATACAGACTGGATCTGGTGGCAGCGGTGACCTCGGAATAAGAGAGAAACAGACTAATATTAGCGTAGATGCCATTCTTCTAACGATGCAGCAAGTACATCGGGTGTTATGGGAAGTGTCCCCGGTTCCGGTTGACCTAATTAATGAAGCCTAAAAATCCTTTAACGGATTTGAAAATTAGAAATGTGTTAGTGTGTTATGTATAAGCCAGGTTAAAGAGATGGGTCTTAAATCTAGATTTAAACTGACAGAGTGTGTCTGCCTCCTGAACATTGCTAGGTAGATTGTTCCAGAGTTGAGTGCTAAATAAGAGAAAGGATCTGCCGTCCACAGTTGATTTTGATATTCTAGGCATTATCAAATTGCCAGAGTTTTGAGAACGCAGCGGACGTGGAGGACTATAATGTAACAAGAGCTCGTTCAAATACTGAGGTGCTAAACCATTCAGGACTTTATAAGTAATAAGCAAGATTTTAAAATTTATACAATGTTTAATAGGGAGCCAGTGCAGTGTTGACAGAACCGGGCTAATATAGTCATACTTCATGGTTCTAGTAAGAACTCTAGCTGCCACATTTTGGACCAGCAGGAGTTTGTTTATTAAGTGAGTGCATGTACATCTCACCTTGTCTTGTAAGAGAGTGGCGGGTGCAGTCGCTCCTGTGCTTTGTGCTTGTTTCGGTGTCCTTGCTTGTGTTTCTGCTTTGCTGCGGAATGAGCATCTGTCTTCCCCCAGGTACGCATTTGATGTATTCTGTTTGCTTATCGGCCATGGAGGTAGTGCGAGTCACTATCTGTGTTTTATTTCAGTTAATGTTGGGTGTGCGGGTGGCGGCTGAAGTATATAGGCTGAGAGTTTATACATTTGGATATATCCAGGTTCCATCAGCGGTTGTTGGGTAAGTGGGAGTTTGTTTTCTCATTCTGTTTAGTAGATTATTTTATGTTAATCGTTTTTCTTTTGTATAGATCACAGTGTGGATACCGTTGCTGTCTCGTTTTATTTTTTCCCCTTTTTTGTATTATCTTGAATTACTTTTGTCATTTAACTTGCAATTTAGATTTGTTTTTCATTATTATAATTAGTTTTTTTGTGCTGTTGGAAATTGTTTTCTTGATTTGCTAATATTGTGCAACATTGTTTTTGTTTGTTCTTTTGCTTTCAGTTCATTCTCTCCTTTATATAATCAGTGTTATTTTGTGGAAAGTGTATTGTTTGAGTTATGTTTGTAAATTGTATAATTTGTATAAGATTGTCTGTGTGATTCCTAGGAGCTACAAGCCTTGACTGACCAGGGAGGCTATTCCCCTTTTTAGGGAGTGGTGTTCCTCATTGAGTGCTGTGGTCTGCTGTGTACACTGGGCTCTTTCTTGGTGTGTGAGTGTGCGGTGTAGGTTAGGAGATCATTTGTAATTGAAGAGTCTTCCCTGTAATCTAGACCATAGCTCCATGGTGGTTGTAAGTTATGTTGATGCAAGTCTTTCTTACAGTTGATGTGTCATGGTTTTGCTATTGCAACTTTTATATTGTCCTAATAAAGCATTTTGTATTTTGAGTAATACCTGTGTCTCCATGTTTTGCTTGCCGCTGAGTAGGGAACTTGTGCAAAGTCTCATGGGTAAAATCTTTGGGTGATATTCCCAAAGTGGCGTAGTCAGGCATTAATTGTATGTGTCCCTGGATTGGGGTCAAAATTATTGGCCAATTCTACTGGGCCACATAGGGCCTGGCTACAGTTATTTTGGCCATTTCCCCTCCTGAAGTCTTATGTTTATATCCCACTGATTATTTAAAATAAAACCTTATATCTTTTTACTTTAATCTCTGGTATTGTTGTAATTTGTGTTTGTCCTGGGACCTGGAGACAGGAGTTTTCTCCCTCTCTCCCGCCAACTTTTGTTACCCTCCTTTCCTGCCCCTAGACCAAAAAGGGAGATCGATTCATTACAACATTTCTTAAATTCTGTGATATTTACAGATTTATTATGTGTGTTGAATGTGTTTGTTTATCAGACACTAGTTTATCAACAACAACAAATGGACAAATGACAGTGTAGAAAGTATTTCCAGTCTCACACTGATATCAACATTTCTTTACACCTTTCTTGTTCTGTCTATTTTTAACCCCTTTTTTATTGCTTTGCCAGGTTGCGTCCAGGAGAATATGTTTTGGCCACTGGTGTGTTACATCCCTGGTTTAGGGTCAGGGAAGATAACAAATAACGAAATCTGAACCCGTTGCTACTGTTCAGGTAAATGTATTTATAAGTCTTGTAGTGACACAGTAAAGAGGCAATCGCTTCAGGATTGGGCAGTGCCAAAATAATAAACAAAACATATCACTAACTGAACCCAGGGACTCTAAGTAACCTATGCGAAAGAAAAGGAAAACAAATGACAGCAGTCTTCCCTGACTCCTGATCTAAAGCATAAACAGGAAAAAAAATTACATTTACAATAAAGAAAACTGGCACCCAATCCCTACAGCCTATATGGTGGGAGAAACTTTATTATTTACAATATTTACAATGTACAAAAGAATAGTGGCACACTCACCAGCTCACAAAACTCAACAGAAAGAAAGAAATGGGGGTTAAAGAAAGTAGATGAATGGCTTAGGCAACAAAAACAACAATTAACACGAAGAAAAATGAAGGTCTAGATAATCAGAGATATACACAACAGAATTCTCAACATGATAAACTCAACACTACGTTACTATGACACTCTAATTCACAACACACAACAACACCAACAACTCTGCTCTCTCCTCCTCTGCCTTGTTACATCCCGATATTTCAAAAGATGCTGGACTTCCAGTGACGAGTCAGTAGTTGCATCTTTGTAAATCCAGTTAGGGCGGAGTCACCTAAAAGCAAGCGAAAGAAAGACAAAGATAAACACAGAAAAATACATCGCCAGATGTATCAGATGGAAATTCTTGTAACAACTATGCAAATCACCAAAAACATAGTGTGACGTACCACTGTAGAAAGGCTTTTGGTCTTGCCAGTGTGAATTATACTGTATGTCATACTATCTCTGTATGTGATTGATGTATGTAAATCTAGTAGCTCCAGATCAGGGGGGTCAAACTCAATTCCTGGAGGGCCGGAGCCCTGCAGAGTTAGATTCAACCCTAATTAAACACACCTGATCCAACTAATCAAGTACTTCAGGCTTATTTGAAGACTACATGGTATGTGTGTTGGAGCAAGGCTGGAACGAAACTCTGTAGGGCTCTGGCCCTCCAGGAATTGAGTTTGAAACCCCTGATCTAAGTGAACACCACAGACCTTTTGTTCATGTTTCCACTCATCAGCTGATCGGTGATCATGTCCATGTGTTGTGTGATTGGAATGCTCTCAGGCAGATGTAAATCTGGGGACGTTCACAGGAGTCCATCATTGCTCAAACATCAAACAAAGAAGCCGTCACTTCGTACAGAGCTCAGAATGTACACAATTTTTTTTTTTGTGTGTTTGCTCAAACTCAGAATAACAGCACCCCTGTAAGCTATTAGTGTCAGAAAAACATTTTTTTTGACAAGGATCAACTGGAATGTTTTCCTCCAACATTATTTTCTTTAACATGGCTGATATCTTCTTTTGTGAGGTCAATCACCCAACATTCAAAATATATTTAGGTCTAAATTGAAGATTTATGTGTTTGGATTACAGTTTTAACATGAACTTATAAACTTATTTGTGATGTACAATCAATTTCAGATGTAAATGAGAACTCTTTTGAAGAGATCCCATGCATTTTTGCAGCTCATAATAAGAATCACTGAGAGAAAATAGAGTTGAAGAGGAGGGGACTATTAGCATCAGTACAGTGTTAAATTCTGATTATGCATAATTTATGCATAATCAGAATGTATGCAGCTAGAGGATTTCCCTGTGAAACTGCATCATTAGATGTGCCTTGACCCGTGACTTTGCAAACCAAAGTTTGAATCAAGTCTTTGATCAGCTAATAAATTATGGGTGAATCTGAGGTGATTGTTTAAAGCCTGTTATGATCGATGAAGTATCTGCTGACACAAACAGATTTGTTCTCAGAAACAGTATTCACATTCTTGAGTGAAATTGCTGACTTTGCATTCAATGTAAGGTAAAGGCGTACATCTTGTTTCTTCAGCATGTCATCACCAGTCATTTTTTCTCAGCTTGCTTTCTTGTATTAGCGGTACTTGTACATCTAGTCTAATGATTTGCACAATCAGGTGTAAAAAAAAAAAAAAAAAACTCTGGAAGTACCAGACACAGCCAGTGAGGAAAAGACAAACATCTTGAAAGTTGTTTTCTAAGGCGTCGTCTTCCAGGAACCTTCATGTAAATGTGTAGGTAAATGTTCACATGGAATAGTGTAGCCAAATGAGGATGAGTTTCACAGGAACAACATGAACATGCTGCATTTGATTACCTGTGTCCTGCAGAACAAAACAACTGATTACAATTAACCTACAATAGAACACTATATTCTAATAATAATAATATTACAACTGTGTTAGGATAGATGAAGCCCTGGATGCAGTTTGGCATCGGTTAGAGGAGAAACTAGCACAGATGTGAAGTTACTTTCTTTGGCAACCTGAGTTGTAAATATCATGTGACTGAAATGACATAACACTGAAAACACACCATCAGAGCACATTTGCAACCGACTAAATTGACTAAGGTGTATTAAATGATAAACATATATTTTGCAAAATACACGTACTCATCTCTGCACCAATATAATGTCCAAGACCATAAAATGTATTTCCATATTATATGTAATATCTAATTAATATAACTACTGATGTAAAAAGGAACCCGAAAGAGTTTGTCATGTTTTAGAATGTATGTACAATATGAACACAATAAGTACATTAATTTTTGATGTAAGTACATAGTAGTAAAGGCCACTTAATATAAAGTGGGACCAAAAATTTTATTTTGTCACAGCGCACTGATATTTTGAACGTTTCTTTATTTCGAGAAAAAAAATGCCATATTTGTAGTTCCATCATCTACCAGCAGAGTCTGCAAGGCGCTCACTAACCTGCTGACTGAGTGCACTGTAGTGTTCACAGCTGGCTCAGTGGTCAGTTTATGAGAAGATGCAACACAGAGAGTTACACAGTTGTAGAATACAACGCTGAATTCAAACCAGGATTTTTTCTTTTTCTTTTTTTTTCACCAGGATGGTTTTATCCTCAGGACAGAAGCGCGAGCAGAAGTGGCAGATCTGTCCTTTGCTTGATTGAATCAGTGCTAATAGTCTTACACTTATTTCTTATTGTACTATATGCATGTTTTTATACGAAAATATAACCTAAATACGTGGTTTTCTTTGCTGTTCTGAAAAAGCGATTAATAAATTGTTAAATTCGGCTGACGTAAGTGTGTCATCAATGTAGTTTTTTTCTCTTTTTGGTTTTTTTTTTCTTAGTTCTGTTTTCTTTGTTGTTTTCTTGGTGTGTTGTTTGTTTTGTGTTGACTGAATAATGTTGTGAAGTAACATAATAAATTAATATATATATATATATATTATATTATATATACACACACCACACTATAATAAAACAGATCAGTTGCTACTTTAAACATGCCGTTGGTTCGAAAATATTGCTTAGAAATTGCAGCACTGATGCATGATGTGCATGACTCATTTAAAGTCATTTAAATAAAATATATCGTAAAAAAAATTTGGTCCTTTCACACAGCATGCAATGTGCCTTAGTAGCCTACGCTGTGTAAAGGTCATAATTAGTCACTTAGAACTAATTTAATATTGTACTAGTAAGATTTTCTCAATATTTTAAATTTATTATTAAGAGTTCTGGCAAACTCAAATGGCTGCGCAGTAAATTCTTATTTTATTCTTCGCAGGTTCGATTTTTTTTTAATCCAAATAAAGTTTAGCAATACTTCATGATGGGACATTAGGTCATTTTAAACTTAAATGTGGAAATTATCATATCATTTAAATGACGCATCCTCTGACAGACTGACAGAAGTGGTATGCAAAGTTAAACTAATGTGTCTCTCATCCCTCCCTCTCTATCTCTCTCTCTCTCATCTCTCTCACTAATCATTCATTGAAACATCCCCAGTTGAAAGCAGAACAAATCAAAAAGTGCTTGATATCAACATGAGGGTTTTCTACAGGAGTGTTGCTTTTACTATGTAAGTAAAACTCTTCAGTGTGTCAAATATCTTACAGTGATTCCAACTTTTTTCTTTTACTACTGTGTAAGTTTTATTTTTCTTACCTTACACTCTCAGAAAAAGGTACAAAAGTTGTCACTAGCAGTACCCTTTCAAAAAGGTACACATCAGCACCTTATTTACCCCAAAGGGTGCATGTAAGTACCATCAAGGTACACATTAGTGCCTAAAGTGTACATTTTAGTACTTTTATAGTAAACATATTTGAACCTTCTGAAAAGGGACCACCCCAGTGACAGCTTTCATACCTTTTTCTGAGAGCGTTTCCTTATAGTTTTAAGCATAAATCATTTAACAAAATGTTTTGTTAGTTTTTTTCAGTTCAAATGAAGGCGAATGGAACAGAAGGTTAGATTTCCTGAGTTAAACACTATTACATGTCTATTTTTAATAATTGTGATCTAACCAATCTAACCGTAAACACTTACTATCTTCATTCAAACAGTATATTTTATCCAGGGGCAGATTTATTGATTTGGGGGCCCCAGGCAAAATATATGAATGGGGCCCTATGTATTTGCACACATTTACCAGGATCAACCTTGAGGTTCCTTTTTTGTTGTGATGTTTGCTGCTGCATAATGGTGCCCCACAGTTGTGTCCAATGTTTCTACATTTTTCATGTTATAATGGCTTTCTTTCATGTTGTAGACCACGAAATAGCAATTGATTTACAGTTTTCACAAAAACAAAAAAATGATAAACCTCACAATTGAGCCTTTAAAAAAAATTTTAAGAAAAGAGATCAGAACGTATAAGTTTATTGATAGGTTTAAGCGGTGGATTTTCATTACCGCGTTACAGAGGACCGTGGTGGAAGCTGATTTGCTCGAAGCGTAACAGCGTGAACAGAGTGACCATCATAACAGACTGACTTGCTGTGAAAGCAGGATAAATGATGCAGAGATTCGATGGAAACGACTCTCCAGATGTTTCAGCCAACAGGGTGAGTCTCTCTGATATATTCGTATTTCTTCATGTCAAACTCTCGGAGGGATGCCGGTAATGACTGACAATTTTTACTGTATTGGTTGGCAAAATAGATATGCTACGTGCTGTGTTGCTGTGCTGCGGCAGAGCAAGTAGAGACGTGCTATGCAATACATATACAAACATGCTGCTGTGAGCATTAAAGAAATATTGCGCTGCAATATGGCCATGAAATAACCCCCCACAAAGCAAGAGACATAGAAGGTACAATACAAGCCAAAACAAGAACAAACACCCCCCAACAAGCAGATCTATCGCCAAGACATATGTACTGCCGCTGCTCCGAAGAGCCATGTGAACCGCATGTATTGCTTCTATGTGAGCTTGGCTACCATGCCGACCGGCTTAACTCTAATTAGACGCGCACTAGGTGTAATGTTAATGAACTAAATGGATATACGTTGCAATCTGATAAATAAGACCCCAGTACCCACTTGAGCAAATATCATAATTTAGTCATTTAATATCTGTTGTTACTTTCTACACTTCATCAGTCCCAGTGGCAGCGTAACAGCTCGTTAATTTGTGTTTGTGCAATGATGAGATGGACAAAGTTATCTGATGCAAGCCATTTTACTGTCTCGACCTGTAGTGTTGGGCAGTAACGCATTACTTAGTAACGCGTTACTGTAATTAGATTTTTTTTTTTAGTAACGGAGTAATTTAACGCGTTTTGATTTTCAAAATAGTAATTACAGTATAGTTGCAAGCCGATGTCTCTATACGTTACTGCCACGTTACATTGCTGACAGAATGCAGTGATTTATAATCTAGATTGTAAAAAGAATGTAGCTCACGCACTGTCGAGTCAAGTGCCAGTGGATTAGAGAGCTGCTGTCCCGCGAGACCCGACGCAACAGAGTGCAGAGCGGGACAAAACTTGATAGGCGAGTGCAGAGACTCGTGTGTGTGTGCGGGATATCTAAATATAAAATATCTACAACAACTAAATTGTTATTCATCTATTGCACAAAAGCAACATGAACTAATATAAATATAAACAATTAACAGGTGCAAGCATATGCAGAGTTTATATTTAGGCTATAACACGTGTTTGCAGCATTGAACAATGCAGTGTTCACGGCCAGGTGTGTGGAGGCAGGCAGGATGACAAGGATTAAAAAGAAGGATATTTAATGTAGCAACAGCAAGGCAGATTCGGGTAGATGAGACACACACACTCGGGGTAACATTCACAATAACCGACAATACTAGAATACACGAGACAGGAACTTATAGGGCAGATAACGAGGGGCAGACAGGTGAGCACACTGAGGATAATTAACTAATGATTGAACGGGCTAAACAAACAAAAGGGGAAGAAACCACAACAAACAGTCCACAGGGGTGTTACATTACTCCCCCCCCCTCCCGGAAGGCGCGTCCCGCACCGTAGAAACCGAGGGAGGGGCGGAGGGGGACTAGGAAGAGGGAAAAAGCAGTGGTTGTGAGATGGTGACAGGGGAAGGCAAAAGGGCTGGCAGGCAGAGCAGACAGTTGGAGGTTCCGGCGGAGGACGGACTTCCAGGAGGAGGACGGCTAACAGAGTCCAGGGAGGTGACAATGGAGGGAGGAGCCAGGGAGACGACAGGAGGGAACCGGAGCAGGAGGAGGAGCCAGGTGGGACCTGGCCACAGCCACATTAGCGGCCCACGGTGGAGCCGACGGAGGGAGGAGCCATGGAGGAGGAATGTCCACCGACTCCAGGGGGCCGACCACCGGCGGCGGAGCAGGTGGAGGAGGAGCCCGAGCGGAGATTGAGAGCAGGCACTGGAGGAGAGCTCTTTTCGGGAGGGAGCCCTTCTGGCGGAACTGGGGATTAGGAGCCTTCCCTTTTGGCTTAACGAGAAATAAAGGGCGCTTCCTGAGTGAAATGGGGATAGGAGGCCTTCCTGGGCTGAATGGGGTCGGTGCCCCTTTCCTGGGCTGGGATTGGGGATGAGGAGCCTCTGGACTTATCGAAACATTCAGGAGCCCTTCCTGGGCTGGACTGGGGATCAGGAGTCTCTCCTCCTCATTGTGGCCCTGATTACATACATAGCCGCTCACCTCAGCCATGATGAAGAGGGCGGAGCTAGCCTCTCTGCGCTCACACCGTCCACGCTGCTCCCTAGTGGTGGGCACTGTCACTGGCTCTCAGTATCGGGGGGCTCAGGTGATGTCCGTACACGGGGAGATGGTGGGTGGCTCAGGGTCCTGAGTGGGGCTCGGTGTTGTCAGCGATGCCACGGTCAGATGGAATTTGAAGGACACCAGCAATGAAGGTGGCAAGGCTCTCTCGAGGACCATCCCCGGACAACTGCGCTCGTGTGGTGGCGTTAAGTCCAACTCTATAGAAGGTACAAAGGCAGTTGTCCGGGTAGTGAGGTGGGCCAGGGACAGAAATTTGTTTGTGTGGTCCTCAAGAGAGCGTTCCCTCTGCTCCAGCAGGAGGATTTGGAAGGAGGGGTAATCCATTATAAAAATAAAAACTGACTAAAACCGGGAAAACAAACGAGGGGAAAGACACCGCTATACTTTACTTTTGGGTCAGTTATCCTGTCACAGACCAGGTGTGTGGAGGCAGGCAGGATTACGAGGACGACAAGGATTCAAAATAAGGACATTTAATGTAGATATACGGCAGATTGGGTGATGATACACACACACCAATTCACATAACGACAATACTAGACTACATGCGACAGGACGTATAGGGAAGATATGAGGGGGGGGGGAAAGGGGTGGCAGACAGGTGCGCACATGAGGATAATTAACTAATGATTGAAAGGCTAATCCAACAAAAGGGAAGAAACCACAACAAAAAGTCCACAGGTGTTACAGCAGTGCTGAAATTTGCATGCTCATGAATCCTCTCATTATATCACACGAATTGTAGACATTATGAAAGGTTCATTATGCATATATTTATTGTGTTAGATTTGTGAGATTGCGATGAACTGATATGTATTTTAGAGATTATAAATGCAGTGCTCTTTTCTGCCATGCAAGACCATGCACGCAGCAGCCGCTTGCTTTAGTTAAAAATAACAGTGTTCTGAGAATGTTGATGCTTTAATAACAAATAATTATCGGGAGCGTCGTATGCTGGGATTTCATAAGTGTCATGGAGAAAAAAGTAACGTAACTAATGTAACTAATTACTTTTGAAATAAAGTAAAGTAATCAGAACAGTAACGTGATTACTTTTAAAAGGAGTACCAGTATCCGTCATTTAAGACATTTCCGAGAAAAATGACCAAACGGACTGACCTGAACTGAAATAAAAGCAGAATATAAATGTTCTTTCTCTGTTTTCTGAATTACATAGCACAGCGAGAGCACACGTCACACGAACACCGTTCTCCGAACTACACTAGCCATAATGCATTTCACTTTGGCAATTTTAGATTTCAGAATTCCAGAGTGAAAAGATATTCCTTGAAAGGGACTTTGTCTAGACAAATCTGATAGAAATGCATTATAGATTGAAGTAAACCTCCTGAAACACTTTGAAATATAAAATATGCTGACTAAACCCATTTCTTGACACTGTGACATCTTCCAGATAATTTGGAAACAGGAAGAACCGTCACACAGTCATCAACCTATGGCACCTGGTTAGCTCAAAAGGCCATTGATTTAAATCCAGGTTTAACAAAGTCATATTCAGCATGTTCCTCAACCAGTGCTCAGACTAACCCATGGTGGAGGGTGGATCTGAGTTCTGTGTACCGAGTTAGTAGAGTCGTAATCACAAACAGAATAGACTGCTGTCCAGAACGAATAAACGGAGTGGAGATTCGCATCGGACACTCTTTGGAGAACAATGGCAACAACAATCCCATGTGAGATCCTCTTTCAGTGGCTTAATATCCATAAAAATCCCTGGAAACACACATAAAGAAAGACTAGAAGTCTAACTGAGGTTTTCTGTGACTCTCTTTAGATATGCTGTGATTTCTAGAATTCCAGCTGGTGTTTCCTCCACCTACATATGTAACAATATGGAGGGTCGATACGTGAATCTGTTCATTCCTGGATATTCAAAGCATCTTACTCTGTGTGAGGTGCCGGTCTATGGAGAAGGTGTGATCAAACAAGGAAAATCAAGATATAAATGAATTAAATTTTTAATTTTGGGCTGTTGATTACAAAACTAGTGTCTGTTTTGCTTGAACCCGTCACAGTTTCTCACAAGATATGATGCTTTTCGTAGCATTTTTGCTTTTGAGAACCATTTGTAAGGTGAAGAAGTCTTGTATTCTCTCTTAATCAGCAGAAAAACACCACAAACGCATGACTCCTGTCTGAATCTGAGCCACATTACAACCATTTGTTCAATTATCTACCCATTTTCACATGTGTGACAGTATTTTATACCTAATCCTGATTTCAATTATGGCCAGTGACCGAAGAAAATGCAAACATGAGCCAGATTTTTCTGCTCTATCTGTACATACAATTATTAACAGAACGTTAATGAAAACCATATTTATTCACTTATATATCTGTGTTTATGCAAAGTTAAATAATACACCTTAAATACTTATTTTTGTCATTAAAACCAAAACTTTGACATTTGACTGCTTTTGTTATTTTGATAAGTGCATTTAAGCTGATACATATATTATTTGAAAAATCTTAATTCTCATGAAAAAAAAAACTGTATTTGATGGAAGTTCCCAATCTGTCGGTCACTACGAGTTATGTCGAATGACATATGGGGTCTCACTTGGGAGCCCAATCATCTCTGAGTTTAAGAGAAAATGCCAATGAGAATTGGCTAGTGGATTTCGCATGCCAAGCCACTCACCCATACATAAGGTTATATAAGATGGCAGCGTGCATCCACTCATTAGATTTTTGCTTCGTAGCCGAGTGGTTGTATGAAAAGCTGTTATACTCCACAAAGTCATTAATCTGCTGTGTGTCGGGAAGCTGTTCTGGTTGCTGGTATGGCGCGAACAGCGGTGTCCCTTTCAGCAATTCCCCTGGGCGCTTCAACTAAAAGAACAGATTTCCTAAAAGAGCAAATCACGGACAATTCTCGACTTTTTAAAGACACCGTTTCATCCGTGTCCTTCTGTATGCGGTTGTTTCCTGTCCTCTGACAACGACCACGAACGTTGTCTTCCGTGTCTGGGCATTCAGCACGCTGAAGACGCGTTGGTGGATGGTCCATGCCGGTACTGCGAGTGCATGACCATGGCAACGCTGCGATCGCGTCTCTCCGTTCTTAAAGGGAAAGGAGCAGACCCCTCTGTCACTACCCATCCCGGTTTCTCTGCCACGAGCAGAGGACCGCCGGCTAGTGCTCTGGGAGATGAGGGTGACAGTGAGAGCTTCTCCGCCGGTCCACGCCCCATGGACCTCTCACTCCTTCCGCAGCGCTTGTCCTGTGCGGCTGCTGAGTGATTCTGCTGGGCTGTCTTATGGCAGTCCCAGCATTTCATTTTGTGTGCCGACAAGGGATCAGATGTCGATTGCAGCATTGGGGGATGGGCTATTGACCTTTGTGGATGAAGATTCGGTGGGGCTGCCCCCCTTGGGTGTGCTATCCAACGGTTATGGCCAGCCCCTCTGGGGACCACAGGGAGTTTTGATGTGATGCTCCCCCCCCCCCCCAGAACGCAATGCTTCTGGGCCACCCAGTACAACTCCCCATCACTGCACCACTACGGGTACGTCGACTGTCCCTTTGGTGCCACTAGTACAGATTTTGGGAGCGTGGCTTGCGTTGCCCAATCCATCCTGCTGGCTCATTCGGACGGTTCGACTCGGCTACGCGATTCAGTTTGCCAGGCGACCTCCCAAGTTCAATGGCGTTCTCGAGACTTCGGTGGCAGTACGAGACATTGCTGTCCTGTTGGCGAATGATTCAATAGAGGCGGGCCTCCAGCTGAGATGAGGAAGGGGTTTTACAGCCCTTACTTCATCATACCCAAGAAAAGCTGTGGCCTTCGACCTATCTTGGATCTGTGAGTCTTGAATCGGGCCCTTCACAAGCTCCCGTTCAAGATGTTGACGCAGAAACGTATTATCAAGTACACTCAATCCCAGGATTGGTTTGCAGCGTTCGACCTGAAGGACACGTACATTCATGTCTCGATCCTTCCTTGTCAGACTGTTCCTACGGTTTGCATTCGAGGGTCGAGTATGGCAGTACATGGTCCTCCCCTTCGGGCTCTCCCTGTCCCCCCGCGTCTTCACGAAAGTCGTGGAGGGCGCCCTTGCCCCACTATGGGAAGTGGGCATCAGGATCCTCAACTATATCGATGAATGGCTCATCATGGCCCAGTCGCGAGAACAGTTGTGCAATCACAGGGACCTGGTGCTTTTTTTTTTCGGCACCTCATCAAGTCAAGTGGGGAAGTCGTGGCCTAATGGTTAGAGAATCGGACTCATAACCCAAAAGGTTGTGGGTTCGAGTCTCGTACCGGCAGGGATTGTAGGTGGGGGGAGTGAATGTACAGCGCTCTCTCCCACCTTCAATACACGACTGAGGTGCCCTTGAGCAAGGCAAAGAACCCCCAACTGCTCCCGGGCGCCGCAGCATAAATGGCTGTCACTGCTCCGGGTGTGTGTTCACGGGTGTGTGTGTGTTCACTGCTGTGCGCGCGCACTTTGGATGGGTTAAATGCAGAGAACTAATTCCGAGTATGGGTCACCATACTTGGCCAAATGTCACATGTCACTTCATGTCACTGTCACTTCAATTGGGGCTTCACGTCAACCCGAGAGAAGAGCAAGCTCTCCCCTGTGCAGATAATCTCTTATTCAATTCCTTAAAAGTTTATTTGTATAGCTCTTTTCACTATACAAATCGTTGCAAACCAACTTTACAGCAAACTAAGTTTTTACAATATTTAGTGGTAACTTATCAGTGGTGACTGTCAATTAATGAACATATGGCAGAAATGTACGGAAAATCAATTAAAGACGTAATCAAACGGACGA
>JADLZN010005972.1:0-84931 GCA_018155175.1 Sinocyclocheilus anophthalmus | reverse complement strand
GCTTCAGCTCAAGTGGGTCATTCCTAGAAATTATTCACTATTATTAGATTATTGGAAGCAATCATTTTTTATTCTAGGTTTTTCTTATTCAAAAAACATTGTTAGTGCATTGGTTATAATTTGATGTGTTCTTTTTTGTCATAACTACTCGCCTCCTCTCTGTGACGTCTGACCCAGAAACACATTTTGAGTATGCACTGAATGAAAAATTATATAATTATTGTTTCTACTCCAAACATTTGTCAAGACAATGATTAAATTGTGGCTGTGAAAAATGTTTTTTGAGAAAATGACCTTAAAAGATTCCAAACAATTTTTATGACAGAATTATTAGATTTCAAATCAAATCATTTAACATGTTATGTAAAAATATAATGCATTTGTAATATTTCGTGTCTGATAATGTTGTTCACTAGCTGTTTAATTGACATGTTTATTGAAACAGATGTAATGAGAGAGATTTGGTAAGGTCTACCGTATCTTTCAATATATGTTCTATAGTGTGTTTTTGTGCTATAAGTAGTAATAAAGAAGTTGCTGTTTGAACAGGCAGTGACAGCATCAGTCTACATTTAAGAGCATGAAAAGGGCATTTATTGTATGCCTTTTGTAAGAAAATTTACTTAATTTGAGACATTTTATCAAAAATAACAAAACATTCCAAAAAAAATTTCTTATAAACATAGGGGAGTGCGGAGCACCCAAAGGTAACGCGGTTAGGTGTAACAACATGGTTGAATTTTCACACATGATAGCATAACCAATTTACAGTATTTATTGTTACCTCTCAACATTATATAGAAAGTAGTGCGCCAAAATTAAAAAAATCTTTTGAAGATACCCCCGAACATTTATTTTACCCCCAGCACATTTCTGGCTTTAGTACATGTTTCATCTCAGTTTTTAGTGTTCATTTAAAATGAGACACATCTGCTATTATTTTAATCTCCAAACTGTTATTTATCAGTTCAGATAGTTTTTAATGCTTCGATAACTAGCAGAAGACACTAACCAGTTTTAAATTCCAGTTGCTCGGATGGGGCACGCACGTTGTAACACTGCATTACAATGTGCTATTCTATGACATTAGCGATGTAATTTACACTATTTACTTTAATTAATTTTAATGAAAAACAACGAGAAACAAGTGAATAAAGACTGACAGTCAATGATTAATGTTTAGAAATTATTATTTCAAAACATGTAAAGTGTGACGTTTTTATGTGTGGCCATCCCAAGAATGCGATTGCCAATGTGTTCATTGTTCAAACCCAAAATAGCTATTCTTAATATTAAAAACCCGCCATTATTTTTTTGGAAAAAAATAATATTATTTTATTAACAAAATTTAGTTTGTCGTATAGATTTTTCAGCGATCAGCTAACATTTTAAGTGTCAATGGTCATGGTACAATGTACCCCACCTACGGGGCATGTTGTCACATTTCACTTCCATTTTTTGAGGGTAAATGAAGAAAAACGTATACACTGTAATTATGAAAAAAAAGCGACATATTTGTACTAGACAAGTGTAAAACTACTGTGGATAAAAAAAATATATATATTCTGAACCCCATGTGGATTTTCACAAACTGAGAAAGTCAAAAAGTATTACTTTGTGCCCCGCTCTCCCCTACTCTCCACAAACGGCTCATTGTGACTCAAAATAAGAGTGTGCTTCACATATTTTCATCAATTAATCATCATAATGCACAACTGAAAAGCCATTAGTATATAAATGCTTTTGTCAGTCATTTTGTTGACGAGATTGACTATTGTAGGTACATTACTGTCCAATTTAGGACTCTCACACTTCCACAAGACAATCGTTTGATCTTGATGCTCTTTTCACCTTTTTGAGGCAATTGCAGTGCTGACTGGGAGGGTGTTCAAAAAGTGCACTCAAGAATCAGGCAAAAACTGCCTGTTTTGCATATTTGATCAATGTATCAAGAAACATTAGCATGCCTTTATAAGACCCGTGTCCCTTTTTTAGGAAGCTATACATCAAGTGTGCATGCCATATGTTTGCTGCACATCCATTTTTGTACAGTGCCTTGAAAATCATCCATTTCATTCCCAGCTATTCTCTTGGTAGCGCTCCAAGCGAAGAAGTTCGGTGGTCTTCTTTGGCAGGCATATGTGAAATGTGAAAATGAGACAGCTTGATGGCAATCAGTCTGAAGTGTTTGGTAGAAAATAAGCCGGACAGCGGAGTTGACAAGATGGATGTGGCATGTGTAGGCATCGGTGGAAAGGCGATGAGAATCAATGAGGCACCAGGGCTGGAGTCTCACACACTTGGCTCTCATTACAGGCTGCAGTGCGGCAGAGCCAGGAGCCGTCAGGAATCATACAGGATTGTGCTGGCTGATCAAGGGGGCCGTGCGCTGGGTTGGCCGCAGCGGGGGGTCTGCCGACTTGAGGCGTCTGAAGTTTTGACACCCGCTGGGGACACACAGACAGGTGTCTAACTGTCGCAGGAAGTTTGTGCGACAGCAGTGGAAGATGGGGATGGCTTTGCGCTTGAGGAACCAGCGACTGTGTGTGAATAATGAAAGTGTTACATTGCCGTGGGTAAAATCTGTTTGTCTTAAAGACACTATTAGGCCTTTTGAAGAAGTTTGAATGACATTATGTAATGAGCATAATTTAAATGTAAAAATTTCAAGGTGACTGAATGCATCAGGCCGAATGAAGGCCTTTGCATCTTTATTAGGACTCATGCATGTCACTTACGAGATCCAATTAAGATTCCTAAACGGTTATGCAGAAACCATTTAAATGCATTGAATACGATAGCTGGAAGATGAAATGACTCAGCTCTGAATGTGTAACATGATGGTCAATCAAATGTCACAGCAATCCTAATGGAACCTGATGGTTCTTCATCTGAGAACCGGCTTGTGTTTTTACTAATGACACAGGATGTACTTTTCACCTGCATTTGGCCCCGTACATCACTGGATTCTTCATGCAAATGGGCTAATTTCTGAATTTCAAAAGCATTTTAGCGTTTGAAAAGGGGTCTCACACTGTCTTTTTACCATTCTTTTCGCCATCTTGCGTGTCTCTGTGCCTCCCTCTCTCTTTATGGACATCCAGTCGTGATTTGTTTAGAAGTAATTCAGACCATTAACTCATTTGAAATTCATCCTCTTTCCCTTTCACACTAACAAATGACCATGAATGCAAAATTATACACCCAAATGCAACAGGCAAAATAGCATGGCTACAACAATCAGCCTGCTGCTCAGTTATTTTGGTGGAGTCTGGGGAGTTTGTCTAGAGAGCGTCATGAAATATTGTGGAAAGGCATTTAAAATATCAGTGATGCTATGTTTCAATTTCATAGTGGTCATATTTACAAGACAATGCCTGTTTTTGAATAATTATAGTTTTATGCTAGTAATAACATAGAGAAGTTTAATTATTTTTAGCCATAATAAACATGCACAACTGACAGCTTTAGCCATTATGACACTTATTTAAGCCTTAAGATGCCATGTCAAGTAAACAAGACAAAACTTTTGACAGCACAGCAGATTCATCAGGTTTAAAGCATTAGTCTAGTCAGCAGAATCTGGGGGCAGGATAAACATATTTATATATATGGACAACCATAAATTGAAGTAGGAACTTTATATTATCAACAAGGGCCCCAATGATGTAATCGGTCCGTGGTTGGTGTAGTTACAGTATATTTGAAAGGATTTGCAAATACTTGAAATGTGTGTGTGTGTGTGTATATATAAAATAAATTACTTTATGTGTGTTTGAAAAAAAAAGTATCTTGTGCTGCACAAGGGCTGCATATTGTGATCAAAAAATACATATTGACATTATTTTTACAAAATTTGAATATAAAAAGTTGTCTGTTTAATTTGTTTTAAAATGTAAGGTATTCTGGATGGAAGCTAAATTTTCCAGCAGCCAAACACGTAATGTATAGTTAAAAAATAAAAACAGCAGTTGAATTGTAAACACGATAATAATAAGAAATATTATAATAATGGGCACTAATAATAATGAGCCAACAATTAACATATAAGAATGATTTCTGAAGGATTATGGGACACACATGATGCTAAAAATTCAGCTTTTCCATCACAGGAAAAACTACATTTTAGAAGATATTTTAAATAGATTCTAAATAATAAAATAATAATAATTTTGTTGGTGCAATGGTGGTAAATATCCTAAGGGTTTAACTACATGCTGCCAGCCAATCCCATTGCTGCTTTTGAGCGCAGCATATAAAGGTCAGTTGCTTAAATAATCCCTGATGGTATTGCTGAACTGCTTTTATGCTCCAGCATTCATAATGTTTATAGTCACAAAGTTATTGTGATGTAATCTTTAATAAATTCATTACATGCTAATTTTATATCATTCATTTGTAAGTTGCTTTGAATAAAATTGTCTGCTAAATGAATAAATGTAAATCTAAAAGCTAAGGGTTTTTCTTACACATTGCCAGGTAATAACACAATAACACCTTCAGTTCTCTCATCAGCAATATGGCATTTGCTCCATTTAATGTTACAACACATACTGTATGCCACAGTCAAAGTTTATGGGGCGTGAGCTAGCCTATCCTGAAGCAAGCACAGACAGAAACTGCTCTGTATGTCTGTATTATTGTCGTCCCGCTCTGAGACCTTCCCTATTCAGTGTCTTAGACCAGTGTCTCCAAAGCCCTAAAGGTCTTACCTGCAGGCAGGGCTTGCTGATAATTAGCATAAGAACCCAAAGCCTCCTCCCTCTGCGTGCATCTGCCCTGGCTTCATTACCACCCACCTTTGTAGTAGGAACTTCCACCAGCTCATGCATGCAGGCATCCCACTAGAGAGCAGCAGCTTAAATGATCTGGATGCATGGTAATTAGGTTATTTTCTCCACTGTCAAACATGAGAGTGGCTGACAGGGAGCATAAAGGCAAGAAAACAAACAAGCACACACACATGCACACGCACACGCACACATAGGCTGTCAAACCTCAAAGGTATGCTTACAAATTAGTTGCATTTCAGAGGTAAATACTTTTGAGAACCTCACCGAGTGCACGAGAGAATTGAGTTGTGTCTGAGGAGTCTTTTTGCATAAGAGGAAGTTAGGCTTGCAAATTGAACTGGCTCCAAGACAAAGAAACAAAAAACATCTTTTTGAATATTTCCATATATTGTAGGCCTAAATTGAGTAAATGAGTGAGAGTACTGCCCTACAGTATGTTTCTCTTTTCTGACATTGATGTGCTACCTTGACAGAGCAATATGTTTCTGGATTTAAGTATGTATTTGGATAAAAGTTTCAGATTGTAAACTTTCTGATATATTTGACAGCATTTTCTTCTTATGTTTGATAGAATTTTGAGTAAATAGTGTGTTCATTTAAATTCAGCAATTATGTATTTTATTGTCAGTGGTCCTAATATTGAAAATGTAAGGTTTTTGTTTTTATTTTTATTTTAACTGGACAAAATACTGTGCAAATACACTTCTACCTCACAGAGGGAAAAAAAGGTGTTAAAGTTAAAAATGTGAGATATTAAAACACAATTGCGAGAAATATAAATAAATAAGAACCATTCAAATTGAGTATTATATTAAATATAATATTAACTGATAATAACTGAACACCAAAATAAGCAATTAGAAAATTCTAAAGCTCACCTAACGATGGCTGCTAAAATTCATCTTTCCCATTAGGAGATAAGTTAAAAATGAGCCAATTTAAAATCACATTGTGAATAATATAAAACACCAATATAGAAAATATACAGTCAAAATTATATATCTTATAAAACATTCATTTTTTCTCTGGGCAGAAATGGCTTCCTTAGAAATTTGGTAAAAAAATAGAATTAGATCACTGTCAAACTGCGGTTTACACAAACTTGTGGAGTTCATGTAGATTGAGTTCTGCTGTCATTAATGGGGTTCATACCAAACCCAGCAACTGGTACATTTTTTATTAAAACAATTGTATTAAAAAATTTAAAAATGTACGTTTTTATAAAAAAAAACAACGTTTTATTACAGTGCTACAGTAGCACAGTATCATAAAAAAAAAAACATTTTAAAAATGCAAAATAGAACCCTTTCAGATGTTGGCACTCCACTATGTTCTCATCTGCTTCAGTCATTGCAATAACCCATATCAGTGGACCACTAATTCAGATGCATTCTGTGCAATTGGATACAACCAAGCTCTTGTTAGGGATTTTCTTTTTTTGTGTCTCTCTCCCATTTATGTAGCGCATGGAACAGCAGCATCCAGCTTTCCAAAGGGGTCATTCAGACTCCGAGGGTCTCCTACCGCAAAAGCCGGATTAGCTCTGACCAAATGAGTTGTGCAGGGCAGAGAGCTCCCGTCTGCTCCTCTAATCCACAGCCAAGGGACTGCCACTGCAACCGGCCCAGTAAGCACCACCCGACGGCAGCGTTAGGCTCTCAAACACAGCTTGAATACCTGCATACCTCATTATATGCCCAGCCTAACATCTTTGTTTATTTCTGCAAGGCTATTATGGAAAATGCCACTGAAAATGTGTGACATTTACTAAATTTGTTTTCTTCCGCAGTGATACTGTTCGAGCACAAAAGGCTAAAGACAAAGTTTTAAAATAATCCCTCGGAGGAATGTAACATTAGAGGAGTAATACTTCTAATATCAGCATTTGCATCTCATATGATATGAATACCAAAGAACTTGTAACTGGAGTCGTGTTTGATGCATGATCTGAGCTCTTTTAGCTAACAAACGTTTGAAAATGCGAGCAGCATTTGATGCCACTGAGAGCAAAGAGGGGCGTTTAGTCCTCAGCAGAGCTGACCTTCTATACCCTCCACACGCAAAAATGCCCTGCCGGGGCACCAACCCCCCAAATACATTAATATTCTTCGTATGGAAACAGAGGCAACCTACAGTGAAGTCATCACACTGTTTTTAAAGAGCAGCGGTACTCTTTGTTTCCAATGCCACGGCAGGATACGGCTGAGGCCGGGTCACCCCCTGCCTCGCCTTCTGTCCGATACAGTCTGGAGCGCACTACCCATCAACTCTCTGCTTCACCGCACACACAAACATCCTCAAAAATATCCATCTCCCCTCCTCCCTCATTCCACACATTTCAGTGCAGCATTTGCTTGGGACACGGAACAGAGACGTGACTGGGTTGTGAATGACGGAGGCGTCCGATGTCCTGAAACTGCCTGAGAAACAAATGAGTGGCTCGTTTGCCACTATATTGATCATGAGTGTCTGCTCGTCCCTCAATGTAATACAGAGAAGGGTCAAATGGTTTATTTGTTAATTCAAGGTGACAAGACGAATCATCCTCTGTTGATTTATGAGATGATAATCATTTAAAAAAATCACCCGGCGAGCTCATTGTTTCTGATCATTTTTCCTCATGCAGTAGGCTACGTTCGGCCCGCTCACTCATTCTATTCTGCTTGAAGCCTGCAAATTGCATATCTAATTGAGTCCTACTCGGCTTTCCAGACAACAGAGGCTTTATGCAGACAGTCAAGGACCAGGGCTGCAATCGCAATGGCTCAAAATGGTGCGAAAATAAGAATAACTAATTTCACTCATCCAGCTTTAGTTAAAAATCCACTCACGCAACAGTGCTTGGTCTCAGTTAAGGGACCATCTGCCATTTTTTACCTTGTCTGAGTCGATTGGTAATTGCATGCTGCTTACGTCTGTCCCTGCACTGCTGGTGACCCCAGCCCCCACCCTAAGCACAGCCTGGACGGTCCCGCGCTGCAATGATGATGATGATGATGATGATGGCCCACTCCCCTGTGATTAAACCGCGTGAACATCTGCACATGCTCGCAATGTTAACAGCTGTGCCCTGCTCTCCTCTCATACCCGCTTCTCCTTCTCCTCTCTACAAGGCTGATCGCACCCAACCAGTATTGTTACTGTTAACAAAAAGAAAAATGTAAAAATAATTTTCAATAACTGAAATAAAGCTGAAACAAAACAAAACAACGATAGATAAGTTCGGTGCGTTTCAAATTTTTTTTAATAAAAAACAATAAAAATAAACCAAACCTGAAAAAAATAAGTTTAAGTACTAAAAGAAATGATAATTAAATATTTAAAGGACTAAAAAGCAAATAATAATGATTAACAGTTATAACAAAAATTAATTATGTATATAAGGAAAATAGAACAATATAATATTTAAAAGATAATTCAAAATATTAATAAAAATAATTCCAATAAATAATACTAAAATAACAACAAATAAACCTGGCGTATAATGCTATATTACTATAGTTTATTAATATGTTAATCAGGTTTTATATTTATAATTTCGTTTTCATAAGTGTTTTTTTGTATTTTTTGCGTTTGTAATTTTTAGCAGTTTTGGTTTTATATATATACACACATATATTTATATATGGCCATTACATAAAGAGTGGGTATTGTTTAAAAGATGTTTACAGGTTGTTATGGCTAAGTAAGACAAAAATACTGATTATGAAAATGATTTTTTTGCAGTGTAGACAAGGCTAGATGATAGATTAAGATTAATAAAATCTTGAGTGTACTTAGTTTTGTTCCATTGGCAGACTTTCCACTTGTTTAAACATAAAGCTTGCTAAATGCATTACATATTAATAAATAAAATTGTACGTTATTTTCTAAAAGCCATTTTGGCAGAGTATATCTGAAAAATTATGACTACAGTGGAAGTAATTGTTCTTTAGAGGACTGATGTGGAGAAAAGTACAAAAATATGTGTATTGCTGGGCTTACAGTATATTATTTACTTGAGTTGTAGCAAATGTGAAAAATAAATAAATTGCATGAAGAATAGAGATTATAAAAAGACAAAAAAATACAGTGCAAGTACAAGACAATTGCTAAATTCTAAAGTAGTACAGAGCTGACTGTGTTAAAAGTCACAAGAAAATATCAGTTTTAAAGAAAAGACTTCCATTAAAACGAATGATTTACGTCCCTCGTTTAATATTTATAGAAAATAACCACAAACCCATCATTACCTACAGCAACAATGCCTGTTCAGTTAGTAGCATTTTGTACGCTTCCCTCTGTAGGGATTATTAGGGTACTTTAGAAAGGTTCAATTAATTTCCAATGACAGACCTAACAAGCACCCAAGAACAAGCACCAATCTGTTTCAGCACTGCTCAGTGACCTCAGAAATCGAAGCGGAGGCAAGACAGAAAGGCAAACGTTACAAACTACACTGCAGCTAGCTAATGGCGCAGCGCCCCTTTCAATTACCTGCTCAGTCTCCTTGGCCACCGCTGTGCCGATTACAGCACACAACAAAAGCCATTTCCTCTGAATACGCAAGGCACCTTACACTATAAAAGCACAAATGTAATGCTTATAAATCTAACCATCACGAGTAGTGAGCACCCTAATGAATCCCTAGCTCTAATAAAACGGATTTAGAGTTACATATAAAGGAGCCAAAATACAGAACGAGTCGACCTCCAGACAGTTCAGAAAAACACAAGAGAACTCAGAGAGTTGCATCATCAGAAAGATGAAGCACAGGTGCCAAAGAACACTGAAAATATAATATTACTGTCAGAGATGATGCATAGTAGTCCACATGACACGTTACTCCAGAGTTTGAATCTGGCTTTGGACATTTACAGATCCTACGCCTCATATTTTGTCTTATCTTTCTCCACTTCTATCTATACCATTAAAAGTCTCACTAAGTAATTAAATTAATTAAAAAAAGTATCTCAAACAGTATCCTTGCCTATATAAAAACAATCAAGTTTACATCAGATTTCATAAAATATTAAGAGAAATTAACATCAAACAAACTAAACAAAACAAACTAAAACCAAAAAAAGCTCCTAAAAGAAATGTTAACCTTAACATTAATTATTAAAAACGTACCTTATTTTTTTATTGTACTTCAGATAGTTGACAAAGGAAATATCTAATTTTCATTTAGTTGAACTTCATGTACTACACATAAATGACAACAAAATTACTATAACTTTAACTAAAATTAAAATAAAATATTAAAAATATTATAATAGTATCCCAATTATACTAACAACAACACTGAGAGAAATATTACGGTATATATAACTGTCTAATTCCATTGACCGGTTTTAATTATTTATCTTATCAAATTTACTGAAGAAACAATTAAACCCCAATTAAGTCATGCAAAGTAATATTATATTTAAGGTACACGACTAAATTCATATACAGTTTGGCTAAGGTATTTTATCTTGTTTAAAGGATGTTTATACTGTAAAACAAAAACAAAATACTGCTGAAGGATTTTTTTTCAAATGTCATATGTACAAGAGTCATTGTGATGAGGAATATGGAGTGTTAATATTTCAGCCTGCTTGAGCCTGATATCTGATCAGAGCTACTGATTGTATCATGGAAAGTCGTTTTGATGCTCTGCTTGGTGCCATTGTTCATTGTTATTGTTCTGCTTTTGCTGACTATCTCTGCATGACAGCTCTGGCCCAGCATCTGGAATTGTGCCTTGATTGTCAGCCAAAAAGTATATTACTGGCACAACATGCCATTTTGAATCTTCTGAATAGTGCCATTGGTAAGACCGAAATAAATTGTTTTCTTTTGTCACTTTTATTATATTCAAAACACAGTTTACCCAAAAAATGAACCCAAGACTCTTTACAGAGGTGCCAAGAGTGACTGATTTTGCTTACCCGCTCCAGGAGTCACCTCTTCTTCTTTGTAGTGCTCATCGTGCCACTGCATGGTTAGATGGTAACTGAGCATCACCTCCCACAAGGCCTTGCAGAGGTCAGTCAAGCAGGGAATGTAGCTGTCTGTGGTTATGTGCTGGGGTGAGAAAGATAAAAGAAAAGAGCTGCATTCTCACCGTTTTGATTTCCACAAGCCCCTACAGTTTCAACAACAACAGAACAACAATTGATTTCAAAAAGTAGTGTCAACAAAGAAAATTATGGCATGTGACACTGAAGACTGGAGTAATGGCTGCTGAAAATTCAACTTTGCCATCACAGGAATAAATTACATTTTAAAATAGAACACAGTTGTTTAAAATTGTAAAAATATTTCATAATATTACTGTTTTTACTCCAATAACAGTATATACATATACTAAAATAAGTAAATCCTGATTCCCTCAATCTGCATGCATTGAAATGGACAGTACAAGCAGAACTGATCCCAAAAATGAACTGGACATATTTTTTTTTACAATCTCAATACTTTGTAAAGATCCATAGATGCCATCAAAAATCAAATCGGAGAAAAAAGACACACTAAAGATCTGGCAAGGAACCCAGTTTAGCGTGACATTATGTGTCTCAGATGTGTGTGTATCTTTAAATCTAGCTGAAGAGACATTTGGAAAACAGTAAATCTGACATTGAGGGAGCATGAATACACCAGAGATAATGATTGACCTGCTGTGGACCTTAATGAATATTTACTATGCGATCAATCCTTCAAAACCTCTGAGAATCTCTAGCATTCCTTGGAACGCTATAATTAGAAATAATACCATAGAGACAACAAAACAAGCTCCTGTCTGTGATGAAAGATCTGTATATCAAATCGGGAGGTGGGCTGTGTACAAAGTAAAATACAGTTTGAATCAACTTTGACTTCGGTGACGCCGGCGTTCTCAGAGGAGCTGACATACTTCCTTTGGTCAGTGCGATTTGTGGCCGGGGAAAGCTGACATAAACTTTGCCGTGTCTAGAACCGCTGCATTGCCGACTCATCCATACACATATTCATCAATGCTGTCAGCAGTGAGATGCTGGAGCTCGATCACTGCCTTTTCTTCTTAACCAAGCTTGGAAGCGCTGCAAACTGCTGGAGCCTGGTTAATTACGATCGGCCTGAGGCTCGTCGAGGCTGTTTTTGAAGGCAAGGGAACGGCACATAGCAACATGGCTTCCAGCTGTGGAAAAGCTAACAGTTTTTGTGCTTTAGTTACAATTTATGTATTACCGTCATCACTTTTTTTACTACCGAACCAGTGTTGCTGCAAGGCTTATTTGTAAGTTTACCAATGGACTCTGTAAATTAGGCTCCACAATAGAAGCCTTTCAGCTTCTGATTGTCTATTGCCAAATATTTACCTAATCAACTTTACTAAAGCTTTACCAAGGATACGATTGAGGTCACTGCGTAGGAACTTTAAATATGTGAACAACATTTACATAGCTGATGGCATAAAATTAAACTTTAGTGCGGGAAACTATTAAATTGAATTGTCCACTAAATCTTGAGACATAGGAAAACAAAAATGTAGCACCACTTTACCTGCCAACTTTACCTTCGTTAATAGCGGTTTTTCCGATTTGAAATTTAATACCTGTGCTAACGTGAGATTAAAATGCTATAATATTAAATATTAAACTTTTATGTAAAATGTAAATATGCAATATGCATTTAAATACATATGCATTTAAGTAAATGTGCATGACAAAAGACAAAGTTAATCTTGTAATTTATGAAAATATTCATAAATCTATTGAGTCCATATTTAACATGCTGTGAGTTCAAGAAGATCACAAGCTAGGATAAGTTTTATAAGTTTTCATAATTTTAATTAACTGTGCTTTTATTTTCTGCTTCAGATAAATATATAAATTGTTTGTTGCCTTTTAAATACACTACCACTCAAAGGTTTGCGGTCAGGAAAAGGTTTTTTAAATGTTTTTAAAAGATGTCTCTTATGATCACCAAGGTCAAAAACACAGTAAAGCAAGTAATACTGTGAAATATTATTACCAATTAAATAATGGGTTCTATTTAAATAGTTTTTAAAATGATCAAAAATAATCAAAGCTCAATTTTCAGCAGTCATTACTCCAGTCTTCAGTTTCACATGATTCTTCTGAAATCATTCTAATATGGTGCTCAACAAACTATGTTGAAAACAGTTGTTCTGATAAATATTTTTGAGGAAATTGCGATGCATTTTTCAGCATTTGATAAATAGAAACTTAACAGTTGAACAGTGAAAAGTATTTATTTCTTTTAAAACAATATCAGTTCAAACTAAATTATGAAAAAGTTATTAAATTATTATTAATCAAAGTGGATACTAGGTTCCTAAATATACAAACTGTTTCGTCACAGTAGTTTTGTATCTGACAAAGATGAGTAATAGGCAAGGAAAATCACACATTCTTGAGAAAACAGAAGCTCCCAAACATAAATGAACATTTCTGAACCCTTTGACCACATTCATTAAATTGAATTCCTTGATCCATAAACTTGTTTCAGCTCTGTTTTGACCCAGTACTCAAGAACCAGTGTCCAAAAAAAAACATCAGTTGTTTCCCTCTGTTTTAAGAGACATTTAGTCAAGACTACAACTTAAAATCACACCCGTTGCACAAATTGAGACTTTAACAAACAATCAAATGAATAAAACACTCATTCACCTTTTGTATTCACATACTGAGACACAATGCGACCTGATCCGAGTGGCTGCAATAAATCTAATTAGGCCTGTGCTGCATACAGAAAAAGCTTTGGGCATTTAGAGGTGATTCATCACTTACGGTAATTCTGCAGTAACAGATAAACAAGCTCATATGAAACCATCCCACACAACTCATTACACTAGAGCGGCTCCGACTAATGCAATGAACTGTGGCTCAAGTATTACACCGAAGGAAATGCGTAACACATTGCCAAAGCTGCCAAAATGTAATACTCAAGGCCGAAAGCAAGAATTATATGAGCCATTCGTCTCATTTGAAGTTGATTAATTGTTTTGGACAGCTTCATCCCTTCTTTGAATAAAATTGTATGGCTGCCATCATTGAGCGTAAGGATTTACGTGGATGCTCAGCTGGATTAACACTGATCCAGTGGTTACTACACAGGAAGTATAGTATACTAATTGATGTCTAATGACTCCTGTAGGTAAGCAGAGGGAGAAGTCAGCCATCTCATTCAAACAATCAATCCCTCAACCTCTCCAGATGACTTCCTGCTATTGGGATCGAGGCATTGTTGCCTGGCAACTGAGTGTTGGTGGAGAGAAGGGAGGATAAATGTCTTTCTAATCTCAAAGGAGTCTTATTAGACAGACAGATGGACATTTATAGCTGATATTTTGATAAGAACGTTTCACGCTCTGTATGGGATTCAGGCAGGTGCACAGAAACCGATTCAGGTCAGTGACTTCATCCAATGGCGAGGTGGGAATTGCATCCGAAAACATGAGAAAGTTCTTTCATGTACTCTTGATTTTTTTCCTCCCTATACTCTCAAAGACGTCACTGGGGTTGTTTCAGTGCTCATCGCTATTTGCTCAGATAAAAAATGTGACCACCTTCCTAAATACAACCAAATTGTACACATTGTCAAATATGACTGTAGTAAATATCTTAAAAGTAAAGATGAATGTAAGCAAAGCAAGAGGGAATGTGCTGCTGCCGTCAGCAGGCTGTAAACATGTGAAGTCAGCAAATCTCTTTGGCTTCTTCTCTATTATAACCAAGCTCAAGAAGTCATACCACAGATGGCAGAGCTGGAGAGGCTCAGCCAGGGTCAAGGGTTTTCTAGTTCCTCAGGAACAGGACGTTAGGATCACATACTATTTAAAGTTAGTTACGTTTTTCTCTTTTTTGCCGTTACATTTATCGCTGGCCCTTTATTACATGCACCCACACACAGTTTGTGCAGAAGCTACGACTCAATGGCACTTACCAATCCATTTAAGTTTATAAGTGGAAAGGCAACAACCAATTATATTTACATGCATCAATATAATATTACATGTGATGCAAATGTCAAAATGTATTATTTTGCATTATGCATTATGGTAGAAGTATTTTTAGGTCATAACATAGTACTGTGCAAGGAACTCCATGAAAATGTCATTATTTTTCACAAATTTTCCCCTGTAATTATAATGTGTGTGAAAGGAAATATAAGCTGTGGTAAGTTGGTCATGCATTTCCAACACTGTAAAAAATATTATTTTTATTTGAAAAAAAACAAAAAAAAAGATTATTGGAGTATGTTTTACAACAAAACATGTTTAATTGAACATGTTACTTGCTGTTTCTTTCAATTAAAATTATTTTTAAAGGAGACCTACTATGCCACTTTTTTCAATATGTAATGTACGTCTCAGGTGTCCCCAGAATGTATATGTGAAATTTCAGCTCAAAATACCCTGTATATGATTTATTATATCATTTTGAAAATGCCAATTTTGAGTGGAAGCAGAAACACGCTGTTTTTGTGCATGTCTCTTTAAATGCAAATGAGCTGCTGCTCCCCGCCCCCTTTTCTAGAATAGGGCTGTGCCTTTACAGCTCCTTCCTCAGCATACTCTGCCAAAAAAACATTTCATGGTTAGTTTGGATGATCATTGTTCTATGCGCTGAAATCATGCGTTTTAAAGCCATCAGTTTAAACTTCTGATATATGGTTTTCTGAGCGCAGAGAAGTTTGTTAAAAACACACATGAGTTAGAAAAACAGTTGGTTATGTCTGTTTGGGTTTTTAGATGCACCAGGGACCTGATTATAGCACTTAAACACAGAAAAAATATCAGACTTTCATGATATGTCACCTTTAAATTTACTAGCAATTTATGAGTGAAGGTTGTTTCTACAATTTTAATTTTTTTTTACTGAATGAGTCTGGGTTGCATGAATCACATACACAACGACATATTTATCTGATTAACACAGTAATGATGGTTCATCTTCCCACATGATTATCAAATGAAGGGAGAGTAATTAGTCTGGTGCAGGATTAGCGCTTAGAAAATAGCTCAGGACAGACCTAACATCAGCTTTGGAAATCTCTGTGTGCGCTGCTCAAACTGCAACTGCTTCACTAAGAGTCAGAAGTCAATGAGGCACTTTCTACCCAAACACTGATCTCTGACACCCTCCAGAGAGGGAAAACGGATGTGAAAAAAAGCTGAACTGACCCGATTCTTTACGAGGGTTTATTGAAATGCAAGTCAGTTTCTATAAACGCCCTTACCTGAGCTTTACATCTAACACTGCACCTTAGGGGAACCTTTTGGGGAAACATTTAACCTGCTGCATTAGTATGAGGTCAATATTCACATTTACAAAAAGAACGACAACACGTTTCTTAGTTCAGCACGACAGCTCATGAAGCTCTATTCATTAATGTGCAGCCCTATCTTGAAGTTTGTAACCTTCATTCATCCTTTAGATTAGACTGAGATCAAAACTGCCTACTTAGTGTTCATCCTCAATGAATCTGAAAACTGCAGTATGTGCGGCTTTCGTTATTAGCTACATCAATGTAGCTTCCCTGCTGTCTTAATGAACAGAATCAATCAAACGATCCCACATTTGGAACTTCCACTGACAAAACTCTGCTTGCAGTCCTTGCGTTAGAGTCAGTTCTCAAAATGTGGCATCATCAGAGATGCCACAGATAACAGTTTGCGCATATTTACTATTCAGGAGGCTGGCAGTTCAGAATATGACAGCTTGATAGCACAGAATAAGAAAGACAGCAAGACAGCTCAGAAGATAATTGCTAAAGCTATTAATATAACTAGGGGTGGGAAGCAAGAACCAATTCTCATTCAAAATCCATTAAAAAAAATACAGGATTACAGCGCACAATATTGCTACTGGATCTATAGTGGGATTGTATACAGCATGTGTTCAGTGCAATTCCTGAATAATGTGCTTGTGTGCTGATACTTGTTAAAGACTTTTATTGAAACCATGCAAAAAAAAGAAGAAGAAAAAAATAACTCTAACTTGTTGCAAATCTGCATGGAGAAAATGTTATTCCTGAAGTGAAAGTCCACATCACATGGACTCCTTATTTAAAAGACTTAATTGTTGTCCATGTAAGAACACCAAACAATGGTAATTATGACTGCTAATTTCTGAACAAATGACTCTTATCAGTTGGTTCCTTTTAGTAAATTAAAAACATACAGCACAATTAGTCTGATTTCCAATCAAATGATTCTTATGAACTGGTGCTTTTTAATGAATCAAAATCATACACAGGGGTGCACATAAGTGGTCCGCAGGTCACTCCGAATGCGCTGTGTAAATAAGTTCAGAGCGTGCATTTGCGAACCAACACGGATGACAGCTGTTAATGCACAATTACCATTTTAGATCGACAAACTGTACTGTATAAGATTTCTATTCAAATTGAAAGAATAAATCTAGGCTTCTTGCTACCGTTTTCAAAGCACAATGCAAAACTGTGACATTTCATTCAGTGACGCTCTTCAATCGGCAGCGCTAAACTCGGAAGCGCATATACTTTCTTGCCGGCAACCAGGCAAAATAAAAACCTGCTGATTTTAAAGTTGCAAATGATGAAAATTCATATATAAAAAAAAGAAACAAAAAAGGAAGAAAATCGTAAGCATTTTTATTTTTAAGTTACCATAAAATAACTGATTGTATTTCATATCCCTTTTTATTTTAAAAAAGATATAGGATTATCACACTTTATTTTTTATTATAAATAAAACTAACTCTAAATAATAGTGCAATAATATTTCAATAATTATTAATTTATTTTTTATAGTTATATTTAATGGGTCATACTATGCGCAGTGTGAGGACCAAACCAAATCTACAGGTTCTCTTATGACGAAGACAGTGATCAGATGAAACTAATTATGTGCAACCCTGATGTCACACACAGAACCAAAGCGTTAGTCCATTCTCAAAACCGAGGTTGAAAATTGGCTCTATAAGCTAGGTCCTGCCTGTGTTTATATAAATCAAAAGCAGTGCATGGCCAGTCAGTTGTGCATTTCCAAACAAAAGTCTTTGTTTTTTTTTTTAAATGAAGCAAAACATGCTGCAGTTGCAGGCACGCCATTGCCAATCACGTGACCACTTATGATAGTTATGCGGTAACACTTTACATAGGTCTTAGTTAAACATTAATGTATAAACTAACATGAACTAACCATGAGAAATAGATTTGTTACTGTATTTACTAATCTTCACTAACGTTAGTTAATAAAAAATACAGATGTTCTTGTAGTCCATGTTAGTCACAGTGCATTAACTAATGTTAACAAGATTTTAATAATGTGTTAGTAAATGTTGAAATTAACATTAACAAAGATTAATAAATGCTGTATAAGTGCAGTTCATTATGTTAACTAATGTAGTTAACTAGTGAACCTTATTGTAAAGTGTTTTGAGTTTTAGCAAATCAAAAACATAATCAAAATCAGTACCAACAAATGTAGTTCAAATAAATAAGTAAAAATATTCAGAGCCAAAAGTGTAGTCTGATTCCAAAATGAACAACTATTATGAGCCGTTTCTTTTTAGACTAACTTACTAAACCAAGTTAACAGTCATGCGCGACTCAAAATGGAATCAGAATAGTTAAGAGTCGTCAGACTCTACAAAAACCCCCTTGAACTATTAAAATGCACTTATTTTCCAATGCACATCCTGTTGAACAATTATAAATGGGATTATATGATGTATAGTACTGAGATACATGAGAATAACCTTTTGTAGAGATGGACAGCAGGGTTAGAGGTGGAGAGGGAGGTAAAGAGAAGCTGATGTGATCGGCACACTCTCATGAAGTACTTATGTTCAGCTGCAAGGTCAATAACCACTATGGCCCTTCGAGAGCTCTCCAAAATATGAGTGTGAGGGATTCATTCAACTACACTGATGGTAAATAACACTGATACTCAGCTGTGACGTAACTTGCAGAGAGTGTGCAATTTTTAACATTTGTTTTTCCTTTAATGTTCACAAACAGGGCCTTTCTCACTTCTGTTCATCTACCTCACTCATTGCCCAAAGCCGAGTATGGAGAGCACAGGAGATCTCTGAAGGCATGGAATAATGAGAGTTTCATGTAAAATTCATGTAGTGCTCTGCATTATGATGTGACCTTTGGAGCGTTCCAGTTACACTGCATTTTAATTCCCACGCTGTGGTTCACAGTTCAGGTCTGAAGTGATTGTCATTAGCATATCTCTCGTCGTGTTTACTTTATGACGACTAGACGCTCAGGAGAGTTTGAGAGCCGGAAGGATGACGCATTGTCCACGGTGCTCAAGACAAATTCATCTGCAATATTTGCCTTGCTGTGAGATAAGAAGAAAGACAAAATCTAGGAAAATCTGTCTTGGGGCAAAACCCAGACACAGGATTCATTTTCTTTCCCCTCTGGAGGTTCAAAGGGCCACCGTATCCAGAATGGAAACTGAAATGAGAAACGCTGCATCTGATTGAGAAAATACTGTTGTCGTTTTTAAGCATATGTTTCAAAGCAACATCTCAGAGAAGGAAAATCAAAAGATTTTATCAGCTGAGCAGACACCTCAGGCAGCGTCAACCCGTGTCTGAGTGTTAAAGGCATAGCACATCTTGCTAAATTTCTCAGTGCTAAAATATGTATATGGCCCACACAAGCAATCACATTACAGCATGGTCTGTCAGGTTGCCACTTATGAGATCAAAAACAAAGTTTGGGAGGAGTGGGCTGGGTGTCAAAGGAAGTCATCAAACCAAGGCAAAATAAGACCACATAAATCATTCAAGGTAGAATACCTTTCAAGCGTCTGAGGTTGGGAACACTAAGTTTTTGATTGATATTTATTTGATGAAAAATACAGCCAATAGTAGGAAATAGAAAACAGCTATTTTATATTGTATATTTCAATATATTTTAAAATAAATTTAAAACCAAAATTTTCAGTATCATTACTCCATGATCCTTCAGAAATCATTCTAATATGCTGATTTGCTGCTCAAGAAACATTATGGTCAAAGTTGAAAAGTGTTGTACTGCTTAAATTTTTTGTGGAAACAGTGATACTTTTTTCAGGATTCCTTGATGAATAGAAAGTTTGGGGGAAAAAAAAGAAGCATTTATTTGAAATATAATTTTTGTAGCAACGATAAAGTTCTGTGTCGCTTTTGATCCATTTAATGCATCATTGCTGAATTTAAAAAATAATAACAACAATTTCTTTAAAAAAATCTTAGTGACCCCAGAATTTGAAACAGTAGTGTATAAATACTCAAGAGGGGCAAAACAAAGCTTCCTTTCCAAATCATTCACTTACTTGGCATTAATGCTAAGCGCATTGAGTTCTGTGCAAACATCTGTTGATCGTACCAGCAGAACTTGAACATAAGGGCTATGTTTTACCTCAGATCAGCAGATATAGCAATATTCCCTTCTGACTCTCAAATATAGTACAGCTAAGCCTACGCCAACTATTTGAGCTCTGAGCCAATAGTAGGTTGTTGAAAGACTTCACATACTTCAACTCTAGATATGGAATATGGTGTGCATATTAATTATAGAGAAGTGAAACCAGGGCTATTACTCTTAAAATGTTTTGAAAGTGAGTTGAGAAAATGTTAAACAAACAGGAAATATGGGGTGGGGGAAAAAATCTATTTTACATAAACTGAATAGTAAAAACCTGTTAATGTGTCAATGACAAACAAAAAAGTTGAAATTTAAAGCATGTGCCAAGTTCCCACAAATATGCAACAAGGATGCATTAAATTGGTCACAAAAGCTTTCTATTTTAAATAAATGCTGTTCTTTTCCACAAAAAATATTAATCAGCACAACTGTTCACAGCATAATAATAATAAATGTTACTTGAGCACCAAATCAGCATATTAACATGATTTCTGAAGGATCATGGAGTACTGAAGACTGGAGTAATGGCTGCTGAAAATTCAGCTTTGCATCACAGGAATAGATGTTCATTATAGAATGGGTTTATTCAAGAATGAATTGCATTTTTAATTAACTTTTGAATAAAGTAATAAATTCAGACTCAATGCAATACATATTAAAAGAGTGTCATGTCACTGACCCACTATAAAGCCCCGTTCACACCAAGAACGATAACTATAAAGATAATGATAATAGCATCCACACCAGCGAACGATATCGTCTGTTTATTCTAAGCACACGCACGTCTGCCGCTTTAAATTCTTGAGCTCGTCACAGCAGGATGGATTCTGATTGGCTGTCCATTTTTTATCGTTCATCAGCTGTAGAAAAATTGTTTTGAAAGTGATTCCAACGATATCGTTTCTCTTTGTCTTTATCATTATAGTTGTGGTGTGAACTCAATATTCTTAATATTCTTTAATATTGAGAATGATTTTTAGAACTATATCTTTATGGTATCTTTATAGTTATCGTCCTTGGTGTGAACGGGCCTTAAGAATAAAAAAAGAAAAGAAAATACAATTGTACAGAAATTAATAGCTATAATCTTTCAGTTTAATATAAGAATAGTTATTGGGAGTCAAAGAAAAATTAAATAATCATTATCAGTAGTGCTCCATCAACTGGATGAGCCCAATATTATTTATCAATTATATAATCTCCCACTTGCAATATCATACGGTAATAAAATGACCCAGAAGAGATGACTGCAATTTTGTTTGTGATCTAAAGGTTCAGTGCTTCTATACAAATGCAAATGAGAATTTTAGTATCCAGGCTGAAGATGTAGCGAGACCGCATTTTGTGGCGAGTAGCTATAAGGTGCTTGGCAGAGACTCCACTTTTTTTCTGTTAACTCAAATTAATTGCTTCATGATTTGCTCATGAATGAGATCGCCTGCCCCATTCACCATGCAATACGTTTCTCTCGCTACAGCTAGACAAATATCATTTCCAAAGGCAGGAATCTAACCTATTTTATGCCTGTCTAGAGCACAATGAGAATTTAATCAATGAATGATTTCATACTCAAGCAGTGAATTTGGTTCACAGTGACTTTTGGAAGTGACCTCTGTGTGTGTGTGTGTTGGCCAAGTTTATCTGATTTTCTCGGACATCCATCAACAGGAGGTATGGGAGAATGGGCGTACCGTGCAAAGGTCCTTGTACTGCATCTTCTGGAACTTGGTGTCGGCGTTGCCGGCGCACAACTCTACATATCCCAGCACCACCTGGAAGACAGTGTTGTGGATGGCCTGGGTGAAATGCATGTGCAGTTGATCCATGGCCGTCTGGGTAGAAAGTGGAAAGACAGGAATGACAGATTAACACTGGATCGTCTGTAGGAAGAGTTATTTTTTATACAGGAGTATTTTTATATAGCATATTCACAAAGGCATCAACGGAAAAAAAAAAGAAAAATCAATATTATAACCTACCATTCTTTCTTGCATTGCGCAAAATGATATTTTTAAAGTGAACATCTCTGTATGTTTAAAACCTGCTGTATTGACCTTTCTCCACAGAACTGCATTGAAGCTAGCAGCTTTTCTTCTCACAACCATTAGATGCTTTCACCATCACAAAAAAAACAAGCAATGGGGTTGTATCCTACAAAGCAACACATAAATAATAATAAAAAAACACAAACCACAGTAAATAAAAACATTTTTTTTAAAAACTTTAAAAAGTGTTCATGCACATTTTCTAATAAAGAACCAATAAATGACTTTTAAACAGCCCGATTTCTTCCTTAATTATTATTTTTATCTTGTTTAACACTAAAAATATTTATAGTGCATATTCTTAGAACAAGATTTATCTTAAGCACCAAATCAGTATATTATGGCTGAACTATATCATGTTTTTACAATTTATTTTTGCTAAAAACTCTGTTAACTCCGTTAAAAATCTCTTCAAAAGAGCTAACTGAATAAAAAGGTTTTTCTATAGAGTATGTAAAAGAATAATAAAAGCATTTTCTGAAATCAAGTCTTATAAGTGTACTTTGTTCTATGGATGTTCAGATATTTTTTTACTGGAAACTAGAAGAAAATGACAATGTATTTTCCCTGCCAAAGCAGATCTGTTTGAAGGTAAAACTTCTGGGTAACAGTGGGCCTGGCTCACACTCTCACGGGATATTAATCATTACCCAGCTACATACTGAAGCTCAGTATGGTCCCAATGGGAAAAGAAACAGCTTTGCTACAACTTAATTACGCTTCTTTCCTCTCGCTTTCACTGCTTCCTTCTTCCTTCAGCCATGGGCGCATCCCTCCCTTGGCTTTGGCTGAATTCAATCAATCAAAAAGGCTATCAGGATATTCGCCTTCTCCTGCAGGCCAGTGTGTTCAAAAGCAGATAGGTGGAAATATTCAAAAAATATTAAAACATATTTAAATGAAAATTAAGGAGCTGATGGAGTCATCAACTTTTTTTGCATTTTTTCTGTGAGGGAAATGTTTTTTTTAAATAAACCTGAAAACATCAAACCGTAATAATATATGTAAAAGACAAATGTGACGGAAATATTAACTGTGCGGAGAAAAACGAGCAATTACATCCATTAGATAGATTTAAAAAACAAGAAAAACAGAGAAGATGAAAAGATGGAGAATTAGATGTGCAGTCATTAGGCTAATTGCTGAGTTCATGGAACAGAGACTGAAAGAACAACAACTCTTTAGAGGCACAAACAACAGTTTTAGCGAATGACGTACAAACTGAAACAAGGTTTGTGTTTGATTTGTTTTAAACTTTGAAGCTAGATGGTCAGTAAATATCTAGCTAAAAGCATGTTGGAACATCTTGGGTCAGATCTATGATGAAATATTCATCATTGATGTCTCTTTAGAGTTGTGAAAATGAATTTCTATGAGAATGCATTTGAAATAATGGCAAAGGCTACAGAGTGAGCTACTGCAGAAAAAAAGTGCATACCCTAAGTACAAAGTATGGAAAAAGTTGGAAAGATTCAGCTGATAAGGTAGCAACTAATGCTAGTGTCTCAGTTTAATAATATTTTTGTTAAAAAACAAAAGCGCACACCAAGGAGTCAGAGCGATAGCAAGTCCAGCGAGTTCAAAGGTAGCATTTGCAAACTAAAAGTATTAGCACTACTTTTCCCTCGTTGAGGTGAAAGGCAAGAATGTTTATGTAGCTATGGTCTGTGCAATAAGTATTAAAAGTTCTAAACCATCTATTGTGTTTTATTGTTCCACTATAGTAATGATCACATTTACAATACCGTATTGACCCGAATATAAGACAATGTTTTTTTCTTGGAAATACATCTGAAAAAACGCGGTCGTCTTATATTCAGGGTCTAGACTTTGACATGTCAATAATACACCCACAACAATAGGAGCGCCAAATACGAATAAAACGAGTGTGCCATGAAATACGTTATGTAATGCGTGTTGTAAAGATCGCGAGTAAAAACAAAGGAAAAAGAAAACCTTACAGCTGCATGAGTCGTGACTGTCAGGTTAGCCTGATGGGACCAAACTCCCTTTGTGATTTTAAAACGTAAGACGTACCAGTTTTGAAGGACGAAAGTAAGATTGAACTTCTACTGTAATAAGCTTTAGGTAGGCTACTATTAGATGGAATAGCCTAAAGGTCCTCATTCAGAGGGATACCAGTTTCGTTTTGTTTTTTAATGGTATATCAAAAAGTGTATATGTTTTATACAAAAGGGTTGAATTAGATTTGTAGAATGTGACCAGTTTATACCATACTTTCAAAACAAAAGTTAAAATTGGAAAATTATGCAATATGAAAATAATTGAAGACCAGATTTGTTTTACTGAGAAAAAACAAGATTTTTTTTTTTAAAAAGCCTTTTTCCAAAAGGTACATATGGAAAAAGGGGGGTCGTCTTATAATCAGGGTCGTCTTATATTTGGGCCAATACGGTAATTTGTTAGGTGTCTCTCACATGGTCCCACAGCAACATTAAAATAGTGTAGATTAGTGTACAATGGTTTTTTTAATAATAATTTATTCTATTTAGTGTCCATTTCATTCATTTAAAATTTAATTTTGGGGGCATCCAAGTTATTTGACATATTTGAATTTTTATTTTAAAGTAACACAATAGCTACTTTCCCTGGTAATTAGTTACTTTTATAATGATGTAACTAAATTATGTTAATATTTGTGAGAAGTAACTATAACTAATTATTTTCTTAAAGTAGCATGCCCAACACTGCTAGTGAGTATGTGAAAAGGTGTAGCACACCAGATTATCACATCTGGTGTGTTATATATAAAATACACAACAGTTCTTTCTGGTCCTCGAATCTGATTGGCTGAAATGGTAAACTCCAACCGTTTACCATTTGTATCACTTTAAATATATATACACATATATATTATACCATCACTACAATATATATATATTCAGAGTGAAGCGCAGCACTGTGTTCTTTAACACGCAAGCAGCTTGTGATCTGATGTTTTCAGTATCTCGAAGCAGCTTGTTCCACACTAAAGACTGCTACAGTTAATATTAGTAGTAGTAAATACTAATATTTTACTTTACAGTGCAATATTATTGTTATAGTAATATTTTTATTTATTAGAAAACTTTAGTAGGCGGAGGGGTGATTCCTGCTTTCTTTTTGTCCTTTGCAGTTTGTTATATTACTTTTAAAGGAACTTTTACATTTAAAGAATTTCAACTTTGCAACTTATGGTTAATTTAAAACCTACATTTTATATTAAAACTGACCAAATCCATCCATGAATAGTTCATTAAAATGTATATTTTAATTAAAATGATTGCACTTTCTTTCGTTTGGTTGGTAAGTACAAGCTTTACTTAAATGACTTTGAATTAATAACACGAAACAGTTATGCACTGTAGAAACCTCTCAAACACATTAAACCATATAAGCAATCTGTCAAAGCACCAGCAATCAGTCAGCAACCACACGAAATGCAATACTAAGTTAATTATTTTCATAATCATTTTATTGTTGCATATATACTTGTTGCAGTGGTACAGTTCTCAAAAGCTTGTTTTTCATAACTACTCCCTGCAAGGATTTGATCATGCATCCCAATTAAGTGTCCTGAATCACCTAATAATCTCTTCAGCCAGGGAATGACCCTCTCGGCGGTCTCCATGCAGAGAGCCGACTCTTAAAATCAGAATCTGTTTCAAGGGTTACGTATAAATCACACATCTTGGAATCGGTCCTTCAGTAATTACGGGTTGATCGGCTTAAACACCCTCACTCAGTAACCGCAGATGAAACTGCCATAGTCTGGTCTGCAGACGGCAAATAAATTAAGTTCTTAGAGGTGTGTGTGTGTTTGAGTGTGAGCAATTGAACGTCTCTGAATAAACAGCGCAGCTGCCATCTACCCAAGAGGCTTTGGTGATCAAAGGACATGAGGAAGGCTCTTTTAGATGAGACGGGGGACGTCTCAGGACGCACATACTTGCATACTTAAACACAGTCAGGCTGATGGACAAACACACACAAAGAAATGCTTATAGACACACAAAGAACACACTATTTGGATAGGATTAGATTTGAAATGACTACGAGTTGTTGAATTGAACGTAAACAATACTTTAATATAAAAAAGTTCTCTATATTAATTACATAAATAATGTCTTGATAGCACTATTTATACAATTAATATTTTTGAATGAACTCATTTTGAATTAAAATTAAATAAAAATGTTAAATGTATTTCCTGTTATGTCAACGCTGAATTTCAGTAGCTGTTACGTCACATGATCCTTCAGAAATCACTCTAATATGCTTATTTGATGCTCAAGAAACATTTTATTATCAATGTTAAAAATACAGCTTAATAAGTTTGTTGCAACTATGATACTTTTTTTAGGATTCTTTGATGAATAAAGATTTATTTAAAATAATTTTTTATAACATTAAAAACTCTTGATCAATTTAATGTGTCCTTAATGGATAAAAATATTAATGTTTAAAAACATTCTAACTGACCCCAAACTTCTGAAAGTATTTATATTCTATATACATATATAATTATATTATACATATTTGTACTGCTACAGTTGCTATTAGGAGCAGTGCATGATCAGACTACTTTATTCTTTTTAACAATGGATGGGATGCCAGCAATATTTGAACCTCCAACTGTTATTTTATCCAGAATGTTGGCAAAAAGGTCTAAATTCATAATGAAGGTACACCAGGCGGCACAAGAGCAAATTTTGCTTTAGTTACAGTTTTCAAGGTCAAAATAAATGAGAAACATTGTGAAAAAATAATAGACTGCATTTCCAGATATTTATATCCAGACAGGAATTCTCTAAAGACCTGAGTTAGCTGAAAAACAGAAGGTGATTTGCTCCTTACATTTAGTTTTTTGAGGTTGTGTGAGAAACACACAGATATGTTCAATGCAGATGAGAAATAAATCACAAAGAATACCTGTGAAACATCTCAGAGAAAACTTGTCCTATCAATGTACACGTATACCATCATTTAAAAAAAAAATAAACTATTGTACAAATACACACCTTAAATTTCATCTGTTTGACAGAGCTATAACCTTGAGTGCTGTGAGCTGATGATTGGAGATCTCCATCTGAACAAAGTTGTATTTATTTTCTAACAGTTTGTCCTATTCTTGTTTTTTCTCTTTATCCAGTCATCTCACAAACACATGCAACCATGCATGTTTAATACCTGAAAAAAGAAGATCTTTAATCCTGTAGATCAATAGCAGAGCAACAATAGTGGGAGATTTCTACCTGAACATCATTTTATAAGGGGATCATGGGAGAAGGCACCCCAGCAGGGGTAGGAGTCAGCTTATAATAAAACCAACAATGAGATATTTTTCCCGGATTCTGCTTTCAATCACAGCTTTGCTTTCTTCTGGAAAAGACAGGTGGAATACAACACAGTGCACTTTTTCTTCTGGCAAATCCTGTGCCAGGTATGAATCATCTTCCCATTTTGGGGAGGAAAAAAAAAAGAGAAAAGTGGTACGGAGAGGGGAGACAGAGTCAAGAAACACTGGCTAAAGCTGCGATGACTAGCCCAATGATTTTATAGGCAAATATTTGTGATAACTGTGATTATTGTGCACTTGCAATTCAAATATGGCAATTTTACTTGAATACAGAAATGCCATGAAAAGCACTTCAAATAAATGAACAAAGTACAAACATCTCTAAAGCGCTTTGGGGTGCATGTGCACGGTATACGGTTGTTCATGCCTCTCTCAAAAAGTATAAACAAGCAGTTCAATGGCATTTTAAATGCAAAGTGCTTCGCTTTCATCTTATTTTATTAATGTTTGTATTTGGCAAATGCATTTGACTGATCCAGGTCAGATTGCTGCAAAATGACGAGTGAAAGTCAAGAATATATATATATTATAAAAAAATTATAAAATAAAATTATATGAAATGAAAGTAGACTAAAGTGGACTCAAATATTTTAAATATGTTGACATTATTATTCATGTTCTACACTTCCTAATATTTGTTCACAAAGACAATCAAATGTTTTGTTGTATAACTTCTTCACAAGGTGTATGTGCATTAGGCTTATGCTGTGTGCCAGTGTCATAAACAAAACAAACAGAAAAAAATGGTTAATCACAGTTATTTGAATGACAATTCAGCATCAGTCAAAATGTCAGGGTCGTGACAGCTCAAGCAGCGATGACTCACCTGTGTCTTGCCCAGCAGCTTATATGCCAGGTGAACTTTGGTGTAGTGAGAGACATCAAAGTGCTTGCAGGTTTTGGACAGCGCCACATCTAGCTGTTCCTGCATAAACGAGCACAAAATCAGCAACATCAGCACAGGAAGTTCAATGGCATAATTTGAGTGCATGTGGAAAGCAGAAACAGGCAAAAAAAAATGTAGAAGCCTAATTTTTATGGTGCTGAAACATACAATTACCACAAATGAATGAGGGCCATAATAATCAATGATTTAAATCACAGATGATACTGAACGCACAACTTCATTTTGAACTCAAAGATAAGCATTCGCATTCTTAATGAGTTGAGACGTGCGCTGCTACAGAAATAGAAAAGTGGCGTGAATCATTGTCATTTTGGTAGCAGCGCTCTGCGTTGGCACAGGCGCCGTGCTATTCACTAATGCGTGTGATGAGACAGCGAACGAAATAAAAAGACGGGGAGGAAGGGAAAAGAAAGCGTGGGAGACATATATTAAAAGAGAAACATGAAAGAAAAGAGAAAAAAAGAACAAGTCAAAGAGTAAAGGAGTTGTATGTGAGGCTGAACGCCATCCAATTACATTTGCCACATAGAAATCTCTGCATAATATAGCAGATAGCACAAACAGCACTGCTTGAGAAACTGTGTGTGTGTGGCTTTGTGTGTTTTGTGGCGGTATAAGCTTGAACGAAGCTACCAAGTCCTGAAAAACAGCAATTTATTTAATAAAACACAGTCCATCTGCCTCTGGGCCTGAGAAACCAAATGCTGGCAGACTGACACCGTGGGCGCCACTGTTAGACATGCAAACGCATGGTCAAGTGTTCCTTCCGATCTGTTTAATTCATATAAAGTTGAGGCACTACATCAGGGCAACTGCTGTTGTTAAATCTGCCAAGGGTGCGTGAGAGTTTCTGAAGGGAATAGGGTGATCTGAGACTGAATGTCTGATTCAATGAAGAAGAAGGTCACCATCCTAGATTCCTGTCTTTTGCCTAAGGACAACAACAACAACAAAAAAAGTCACATACCTCGATTTGTTCCAGAGTGTCTTGCAGTTTGGAATTCAACTCGCTGATGGGAAAAAAAAGAGAGACAAGGGTGGCAAACGGTGAATAGGAATACAAAACAACAGAAATGTTGGTTCATTGTGAAGCACAAGTAACCATTGTATTCTGTTTGCAGGGTAACACAAACCACCAAAAACATTACAGCAACATGTTGGAGGCAAAAACAGCTAGCTTTCTCCGAGAGTGAGAGAGAGCACTAAACAACACATAACCTGCCTCACAAATGGAAAAAAAACAGACACTGACATTTGAAAAACAGGGGTGCATTTTTACAGAGCGTGGCTTCTTGCTTATCTTGTGCAGCGGGAAGAAGACTGATGTGTGTTGCTAGTGTCGAAAGGGGTGTGCTAAACTAGTCAGTGGGTTTTCTGAATGAGGGAGGGAAAAAAATGACTGGTCTGTCTTACGAAGGCCATGAATAATAAGGCTGATTTAGGGTCACATCAATCACACTCCAATCAGATGTCTTTCTTAGGGAACTCAACAGTAAAGCTGTCTTTTTCCACTATCTCCAACATTCATGTACTATTATCGCATTTCGGCCCTAATGGCAGTCGCACAGAATTTTCAAATTGGTTGTGAAGCAGCCATTACCCTCTGAATAATGTATATATTAATTTATCCACACAAAACAAATGACGGCCATATTTGTTTGAAATACACTCATAGCAGGTTTTATATAGCTAATCAATGTAAATAATTATGTAATGGTAATAAAATATTTAGTCTGGACATAATTATTCACAAGCACCAACTTTACAGAAATAGTGTTTAGGATTAACAATTTAGTGCAAAAATGCTACATATTAGGTTTTCATTTAAATACATTACATCCGGTTAAGTGGTCGGATATGGTCTCACGCACTCGATAAAGTCCATACAAAATTCAGAACTCGAAAATGAAATTTGAAAATGGATACTTGAACGATACTGAAAAGGCGGTTTGAGGATTTTTTCTGCTTGCCCATTTGACCCAGTATTTCAGATTTGTGTTCGCACTAACAATTTCACTAAATAAACACATAACAAACATTTAAAATTGCAAAATGTCTTGTTTAAAATATATAATTCTAGATTTAAGTATTTTATATTTACTTAAAATTATTAGATTTTATTTATCATACATTTTTTTTTTTACTTGTTTCATGAAAATAACTAAGAAATTTTGAATGTGCATAAGTATAATTTGCAACCAAAGTTTTTTTTTTATTTTTTTAGATTTATTTTTTTGTGTTTTTTGACTTGTATGGGACAGTGGAGACGTGTCAGGAAGCAAAGTGGGAGGGGGGGGGGATCGGGAAAAGTCCTCGAGCCGGGAATCGAACAAGGCTATCAGCACCAACTTGCAACCAAATGTTTGTTTGTAGGTCCTAAAAATGCAAAAAAGAAAACTCAATTAAGTTAAAAATGTCAAATAAAAAAAAAGTCTATACAAAGTACCTTGTACCACATAAAGGACCTTAAGTCTGACAGTAAATGTTGAATCTAGCCATCAAAGTGCTGCTCTGATGGCTGTAATAGTAGTGCTTTAAATGGAATGGGCCAGCGGCATCTCGAAATGTATCCCTTTAAAGCACTGCCAGTAAAAATACTAAAGCTAAAACAAAAATTAGAGTTAAAAAAAATCTGACCCATCTGATTCCATTAGTGTCTAAAAAGCAAACCTTTGGGCCTCTATGAGGAACCAGCTGAGACTTGGAGCAACATGATACTAGCAGCAACTTTGCCGGTGGCCACGCATAATCATGATCTGACAATTAAGAACAACTGTATTTTATTTCACAAGCTAACTCAGCTTGACATGAGGGATTGCCTGGCCCCTGTGAGGCCCGTCTCTTCCTTTTCCTCATCCTTCCCTTTTTCCTTCTCTTTGAAGGCACTGGATGCAAAAAGAAGAGTTCCAGAAAACTGATCCTATAGATGCTCTAATTTCGCCACAATGCACGATTCTTGGCATGAGGAACCGCATCCGTGTACCAACGCACGGCTGGTGTGCAAAAACAGGAGGTGTTTTAATACGCAACATTCTATTTGTGTTGTTATAAAAAACCGGCAGGAGAGGATGTGACCTTTTCATGAAAAAGCTGATTCCTTCAGACAAATGATTTTGAGTGCTGGTGACCTGGACAAGTTCTTGCAAAGGCTGATGGGAGGATGCAGAAGTCCTTTAGTCTGCCTCAATCCATCACAGTGGGCTCTGACTCAACGTGTGTCCCCTTTTCCCTTTAGGGCCCTCAGAGGAAACCCAGCATCACATCGAGCTGATCAATTACTTCTGACTCGCAGCTCGTCACCATTGTGCCTCTCCGAGCTTCGCTTTTTCCTTCGGGAAGGCCTTGCGAAATCACATTTTAATGAGCTTTCACGACAGGATCCGTTGCACAATAAAAACATTTCCATTCAAACGGTCTCTTATCATTATCATGAAATTAGACAAGAAAGCGCAGAGAGGAAAGACCAAGACTTTTTTTTTCCCCCCATTTCAGTTTCGGAACATAAATCCTTTGCTAATAGCATGGGGCCAATGGTGTCAGATGTGATTAAATTAAAGGATGTAGCTGGATTTGTGGGTAGTGTTTTTAAAAGTTGAGTGTGCTGGGCTGTAAAACCACACCGCTGGGCACTTTTGCGGCTTACGTCTCTTTCCAATTAACTCAGCTTTCTTGCACCTGAGCGAGCAGACAACTGAAGTATCCATTACTGGTAGAATAAGTGCTGATATATAGTCTATAACTAGCTGCAGGAAAAGCAATTACTTGGGAAAAAGTCTCGAAGATGTCCTCAAAATCCAAAACAGGTTTATCTGTGAAAGTCTGCAAACAAAAGTTTTTAAGATGAAGCAACATGTGAATCACAATTTCTTTGTTGCAACAGCACATAGTTCATGCCAAGAAAGCAACTGATGGACATCTGCTTTGACTTTAAAGCTTTTGAGATTGTTTGACGTAGGAACACATACTGGAACCATCAGAATTTGAAACTTCCCATCCAAAAAAGCGACTGGTTCTGAACTTCTGCAACTGTCTAGCATTAGATAAATTATATAAATATATATCTGTACATGTAAAAAGTCAACCAGACCATTAGAACTTGACCCAGGCTTTGCAAAAAAGGTTGCTACTAAAAAATAGAGTAATTATAAGCACTGAATGCAAAATCAAATCTGGTTCCCATGTGAATTGGGCATTTCATAAAAGCAAAACACAGCATTCAGTTCTAGAACTATGATAAAGTACAGAAAATAGTTATGTTTTGGTGGCAGATAAAAAAAAGAATAAAAAAAACATTATACACTACTGTTCAAAATATTGGGGTCCTTAATTTTATTTATTTATTTATTACATTTGTCTCTTATGCTTACCAATACTGCATTTAGTTGGTCAAAAATACAGTAAAAATTGTACTATTGCAAAATATTAGTACGATTTATTTTTTAGTATTTTGATCATTATTTTTAAAAATGAATCATCGCAGGGCTGGCATTTTTTAGCACCTTACACGTCTTCAGTTAACATCCTTTAGAAATCATTCTAATATGATGATTTGGTGCGCAAGTCACATTTCTTCCTAGTCAATTCAATGCTGAAAACAGCTTCTTAATATTTTTTGCAGAAACACTACATTGTTTACATGGACATTTTTCAGAATTTTTTATGAACGGAAAGTTCAAAAGAACAACATTCATTTGAAATACGCTTTTTGTAATTAAAACATCTTTACTGTGACGTTCAATAACGTTAACTGCTGAACAAAATTATTAATTTCTTTAAAAAACGTTCATAACTTTTTTGAAAGTGCAGCTCAAAAACAATTCAAAATATGAGAAACCTTGAAATGTTCTACTCTTAAAATTCAGCGGATGCATGTGTTAATTTTCAAAACCCCAGCAAAACCAGTTTTGAATATTTGAAGGTCAGTTAGCAGGCACTTTGACAAGCACACCAACAGCAATCCAGCTTTCGACAGTCTCCCAAACAGACAGTACGAGTCATTTGGCAACTGCTTGCGTTCACAAATCAGTGGGTTATTCTCTGTTATGGTAGTCCTGGCATTCCTCCAATTCTCTGTAGGTCTGTTAAAACGTTTGCATTTAAAAAGGCACAGAGAGACACAGATCTGAAATCGGAGTATAATAAACTCGTAGAATTTCAATCTCAAAGGCAAGAAATACAGGAAATAACCAAGTGACATTTCACTCCGTGATATTGATTGCAGGTATTCCTAGACTCCCTAAACTCAGACATGGAGTACGTCCCTTCTGAAACTCTTTGCTCAGATTCAAGCAGTGACATCAATACCTGCCCACACAAACGTCTCACAGCTTAGAATCTCAATGCATCCAATTATACATCTTATCACTTTTCCCTGCAGGGATCGAAATGAGCAAACCACAGTGGTATCACTATAAAAATCATGAGATTCCATCAAACATGCTTTTATTAACAAGGGTTGTGGCTCTTGAATAGTACTCCACGCTCCTGAAAGAGTGTGCTGAATTGTAAAACAGGTGGATGAATTTGCAGTCAAAAGGAATGTTTTAGTGGTTCAACTGGCAGTGCCTCAATCCAGATGTGCACAGCCTTATTAAAGTCAAAGGACATAACCTGCAACAAAGTTCAAGAGGAGAGATAATGATTTCAGATGAATCCTGACCAAAGAGGCCTACAACACCTGAAGACCACAATCAGTTTCATACAATTTTGGGCACTGAATTTTTAAGTCAATCATCTGAGCCAAAAATGCTAAGTGAACAATAATAAATCAGTTTCATACTTTTAACAGCCTTCCAATTAGGGGTGGGCGATCTTCCCAAAATATCACATCACAATCTTATAATGCAAAATCACAATCCGAATCGCGGTCTTCCCAATTTTGAGATGTACTATCGAGAATGCACAGACTGGGAACAAGCCTATGACTTATTGGCACAGATTATAAAACACAGTATTGCATTAAACAATTAGTTGTCAAAATGGTTAAACTTTAAAACACTGCATCACTGTATGAATTAAATATACATTGATTCTTATTAAAGTTATAAAGTGATTATTTTGTTGTTTGATTAACATTAATGACACAGACAGCAGTGGGTCTATTAGACAACCGTCTCTTTAACCCCTTAGTCACCCCCCATTTTCGTCATGGAGACACAAATGACATACCTAAAATAAAAAGGTTGCTGCTCATGAGTCTTTCTTACTAGATACATAATCAACATATATTCACAAAGCTGATACTTCAAAGTTTACTGTTCAAGAATCAGAATTAATCAGACTGTTATGATAATAAAGATATATAAGCTCAAACATAAAAACAAAAATAAAAATATTAAAAACATTTTTTAAATGTATAAAAAATATGTTGCTGTAGGATATGATTTTAGAAGCACAATGAAGCTAAAGCCACAAGCCTAATAATGCTTCATTTGAAATTTCAGAACATAATCTCTAAAACTGTGAATTTTATTAAACATTTTCTAAGACCATGTCATGTGTGTTTTTAGAGAAGGCTAATAAAAGGCTAATAAAATTGATTTATGACCCCCTGTAAGTGTTCTATGTCTGGCTCGCCAACGCAATCATTCAGGCTTTAGGTTGTCACGCGACAAACCTTTCACACCTCCGCCAGGTATGAGACATTTATCATATTTCCTATCTTATTCTTTTGTTTTGCAGCCATTAGTAGCCTTTATTCTGGCATTACAAGGTTTTCCAAGCCACATCGCTTCAATCCCAGTATACATTTACCCGCCTATTATCAAAAGTATTTCTAAAAAAATACAACAAAACATTTTCTTACAACCTTACGTGAATTATTATGACAAAATGCATTATGAAGAAGAGCTGCACCTGTTCTGCAGTTGCATTAGAGCTAACATTAGCATCAAGCTACATAAGACAATTTATGAGATTATTAGTACACTTTTACTCAAAACTCACTTTAAACCACTATCGAGTGTTTGTAATAACTTCCTTTTGCGATCTCATGTGGAATTTGGTCGTTTACGGTTGTAAAAATATGCTATTTATACTCTTTTATATCGCTGCACAAATTAACATTTCAGATGTACACATTCATTATTGTTATGAAAATACCCCAAATCTCAAGAAAATCACATACAAACCATATACTATCGTAATCGTGCGTTTATTATTTGGATATTTCGTGGGTACAGAGGTTTCTCTGTGTTTGTTGTGGTCCGATATCAACACGGAAGAGTGACGGAAACACGTGACAGGATGAGACGGGGCTTGTTATGAGAAGCAAAAGATTGACAAGGCGAAGGATGAATCAGAGTTGGTCTGAGGCCCTGTTCACACGAACGAGGTTATTTTTAAAACCGCAACCTTTTCTACACGGTTAGGCCATTCGACCACACGCAAACTCAGCACCAGTTCACTGAAACCAAACATTCTTGAAAACACCTGCCAGGGTGAAGATTTTCAAAAACTCCGTATGCAGTGTTGTCGTGTAGAGAGCGAACGTCGGAGCCTGTGCTGTTATCTCCACCTACTGGAGACTTTTTCAGGCTTCTGATTGGCCAACATGGCTTTACGGTTGAGATTATATCACCACCTGTTCGTTTGGCATACTCTTGACAGTGATTCATAGCATGCGTTTGTGTTTTCATGTGGACGGAGATTTTTTTTTAAACTGAAGAAGGAAAAACTCTGTTTATAAAAATACCCGTGTACGTGTGGACATGGCCTGAGTCACAGCGCGAGCACGGAAGAGTAAACATACAGAGACAGCCCAGGGAGCGGCTAATTATCATCAGATCGCGTAAATCAGTGGAAAATGAATAGAAATGATGATTCTGTCTGAAGAAATATGAAGTAAACATGAGTAAATATATCTATATATCTCCATGTATATGCATCTTTGGACTATAAGCCCAATATATGTACTATATATGTGAACACAAATAAACCGCTGCTGACATGACTGAATATGAATGCGTGGTGAATTCCTATTCCAAAATATAACACATACAGATTTATTATTTTGCATTCCTGACATAAATTACTAAATTACTGTCACAACATTACTGTTCTATCAAAACAGTGGTCAAATATCGAAGCTAGATAGTCTTTAATATTTCTACTGATTCACAGTTTGCCCAGATCAAGTAAGAGTGTGATGTTTAACAAAGTGAAACAACAATAATCTGGGGCCGTCGCCGATCTTTGACCGCTAAAGGGTTAAAAGGGTCATATGATGCGATTAAAATTTTTCCTTTCTCTTTGGAGTGTTACAAGCTCTTGGTGCATAAAGAAGATCTGTAAAGTTGCAAAGACTAAAGTCTCAAATCCAAAGGGATATTCTTTATGAAAGTTCAGAGTCAAAAGACTAAAGTCTCAAATCCAAAGAGTTTCTTTATAAAAGTTAAGAGTCAGCCAATCCTACCTATAATGGCTCGTTCTAACACGCCCCCACTGTCTACATCACGATGTGGGAAGATTTGCATAACGCCGCCAAATGTTCATGCAAAGAAAGAAGGTGTAATTTTATTCTCGCTGTAGTATTGTTACCACCGCCGCCATGTCGTGGAGACGCTGTGTTCGTTGTGAAAGCGAAACTACTTTGGTTGGAGGAAGATATCTGCTTCGTCATGCCTAGAGATGATCCGTGCTGGTCGCTGAAGAAATACTTCAACTTCGCGCTGTGGATCGGCAGATCGGCTTTCACCGTGGACGAAGTGGAGTCCAGCACGGGGGGGGTCGTAACATGTGGTTGCCACAAGCCCTCCAGACGCTCCTTCGTCGAAATCGCCGGCCGCACCGTTCTCAAGCCCACCGGCCATCGCTCACTCTAGCCGCCGGCCTCTGCTCATTCTAGCCCGCCGTGTGTGATGCTGTGTTTTTTTGTAAAAGCGAAACTACTTTGTTTGGCATTCAAATAGAGGACATGACTAGAAATCAGTGGTAAAGTTGTAATTACAACACTGTTCCAGAACACTTCAACCAAATATTCAGATGTGTGCAGCACATTTTATGGAGGACTGTTTCAAGATCCTAGGAGAGTAGACTACAATGCCAGCTGTAAGTGACTGTAAGTACGTTTTCATATTTAAAGAATTAGCCACTGACGATTCAAACGCGAGTTTGAGCACTGTAGAGTAGCGCTTGTTGTTGTCATTTCTCTGATCACAAATGCAGACCGGGTTTTATGTTTACGCGGCGCGATGCAACCAACACGTAAAAAGACAGTAAGACAATAAGCCATTATAATCCATAATTATGGCCCACTGGATGCAACAAATGCCTCGTTTGTAATGGGTTTTAATGTTTTTGTCTCGTCGCTCTGGCTGGGACAGGGCATCAACAGTATGTTAAGGGGTGTAACATTTCTGTCACACGCTTGAGGTATTCGGCCAATCAAACGCACTGGATAGCTGGCCAATCAGAGCACACCTCGCTTTTCAGACTGATGAGCTTAGTAAAATTCGACGCATTTCAGAAAGTCGGGGCAAAGAGGAGAACACAATAATGTACGTTATGTGGAAAATAATGTGTTTTTTTACCTTTAAACCGCATAAACACATTTCATAACACCAAATACAAAAAATAATGTTCTTTTTCGCACTCATATGACCTTAGTAAGGACAGAGGCCTTGGATATAATACTGACACAAATTTCTTTCCCAATTGTTTATGTTCATTTAAGCCATAACTGACTGTCTTTATGCAAATACTCTAGTAAGGGATACGCACTCGCTTAATCACTTTCCGATTTATTTTAATTTTGCAGCAGAGAACAATCAAACGTTTCGGCAGTAAGCTCTTCATGATCATCATTACGTAAATACTCACCAAGACAGACATTTTGACATATTTTTGTATATATTTGACTGTTTCTGCCTGCACCTCAAATCCTAAGTATTCTTGTTTGTGTTTAGCTCTGTGTCGGAGTGTGTGCACAAAATCCACCTGAGGAACAATTAAAAAATTCATGTTATAAAATTAATATTTGTACACTTTTTAACCACAAATGCTCGGCTTGCCCTAGCTCTGCGATGCTCATGCGCGTAATCACGTGTGACGTAGGCAGTGTTTACAAAGCAAACATGTGAAAAAACGGATGATTTTAAAGTTGGAGGCGAAAATGAGATACCATTTTTAAACGTAGTACAAAGACGAAAAACTAACCGCGTGTGACCTTTCCAACATGATTACGTTATGTGTGAAGACGCACATGCACATAGCAGAGTTAGAGCAAGCCGAGCATTTGTGGTTAAAAAGTGTATAAATATAATTTTTTTCAGAAAATGCCAGATCGTTTTGCTAGATAAGACCCTTATTCCTCGGGTGGGATCGTGTAAAGCTGCATTGAAACTGCATTTTGACGTTCAAATCGTTGGCCACCATTGAAGTCCACTATATGGACAAAAATACTGGAACGTTTTCCTCAAAAAACTTAATTTCTTTGCGACTGAAGAAAGAAAGAAAAAGACATGAACATGTTGGATGACATGGGGGTGAGTAAATTATCAGGAAATTCTTATTCTGGAAGTGAAATTATCCTTTAAGCTCTTAAGGACAGTTGAAAGTGCACCACTTTAACTGAATGGAACAGTTAAGCAGCTCAACGAAAGTTTTATTAAAATCTAAACTGAAACTACTGCTAGCTCATGTTAAACTGTTTTACATCACAGCGCATGAAAGACACATAATTGAGACATGTGATATAATTGGCCAGTCACAGTCATCAGTAGGCAGTCATTGCTGTAGTTTTAACATTATTATGAGAAGATAAATGATCATGATCTCTACGATTCGCTTGAAAAGTAGATCGTAGACGTCTTCAAGATCGATCACGATATAAAATCGTCAGATCGCCAAACCCTACTTCCAACCAACCAATAAACCAAAAACAAATAAAAAAATTAATAAAATAAAATAACACTTACAATATAAAATGTGTGATTTATGTTAAATAAAATACAAAACAAAAAAACAAAACAAAACCCAAACAAAACAAAATAAGTTATGGCATCTACCATACTAACTTGAAACTTACAGTTAAGGTGATGGTCTCAGACTGATCTCATACATGATCTAAAACTAGCACTGCATCTAAAAAACACTGTTCAAATATATCTGCATCCCAGCTCATGATGCTAAGCAGATGTTTGTAAATTACAGCCCTTCATTCTCACACTTCTGGCCAAATTTCAAGAACCATTCAATCTGACTTGTGAGTAATGCAGAGGCTGACGTCACACTTCCCACAGACAGCCGTTTTCACCTACCTCACTGCTTGTTGGAGACTAATTGCCTAAAAAAACATAAGGGAAGGTGGAAAAACAACATGACAAAACACATGGCTGCTACATCCTGAAGAATGCATCACTGCCAGAGTGTTAAAACCCCAGTACACCAAGCCTAAATTGCCTTTGATATTCACTGGGTATCAGAGCAATGCACAAACATATGACAGAGCACATTATGCATCATTACATAAACAAATAAATGAGGAGGGAGAGCAAGTGGCCAATCAGCTCCTTATTGTTCCCAGCTCACATATATCAGAGCTATGCCTTTATAAAGACAGCCTGGCTTACCAAATGTTTCCACTGCAGGTCTTATTCCTTTTGCTGCAGAAATGACAGTGCCTTATGGAGTGTGGTTTGTCTATCTCTATGAATCGATCTATCCAATCTCACCCCTAATAAATGTAAGATTGTAGAATTCGACAGGGAAAATGGGACTGGTTCCTTTTTTTTTAAATTACATCTCCTTCATTGCAGGCTTTTGTGGCTGTGCAGCTTTCTGGGTCCAACAACTGAAGCGCACGAACAAGGGCAGAGTCCAAAAATAACACTTGCCAATGGCTAAATGGGAATAAACATTTTGCAAGTCTATAAAATTGAGCTTTTCTTCTTTATTATCTTTATTAGGAAATGCTGCAATGCAAGAGTAAAGCTGTGAAATATCAATTACATTTTTCCCCTCCATATAGCATTGTGGAAAATAAAATTAAATAAATAAAAAATAATATAATTTAATAAAATAATAAAAATTAACTATAAAAATAAAATATAAAAATTAAAATTAATTAAATTAAAAAAGAACACATGGCTACTAATAAAAAAAGATCGATTTTACAGCCAGATATGTACAGTGCCTTGCAAAAGTATTCATTAATTTTTTCCCAAGTTTTGTTATGTTGCAGCCGTGTGTTAAACTGCTTATATTACTTTTTTCCACATCAATCTACAATTCATACACCATAATGACAAAGCAAAACACTTCAGCAAGGGAATCATTTAATGTTTTTTCATTTTGTAGCATCATACCCTTCTCTGCGGACAGTTGAAATTTAGCTCAGGATCATTCATATTGCTTGTAGATGTTACTGCACTTCGAGTGAAGTTAACCTGTGGTACATTTAATTGAATGGGTATGATTTGGAAAGGTACACACATCTTAATAAAAGATCTAACAGCTGTTAATGCATATCAGAGCAAAAATCAAGCATTGAGGTCAAAATAACTGTCTGTAGAGCTCTGAAACAGGTTTGTGTCAAGCCACACATTTGTGGAAGAGTTCAGAAAAAAATCTGCTGCATTAAAGGTTCACAGAAGCATTTGGTCTCTGTTATCCTTAATGGAGGAAGTTTGAAACAACCAGGACTCTTCACTGGCCTTCTGGCCAAACTGAGCAACTGATGAAGAAGGGCTTTGGTTAGAGTGGTGACCAAGAACCTGATGGTCTCTATAGTTGAGCTCCATGATCATATGTGGAGATAGGAGAAACTTACAGAAGGACAAACATTGCTGCAACATTTCACCGATCTGGGCTTTATGTCGGAGTTGCCAGACTCAATCTTCTTCTCAGTGAAGACACATGAAAACACACGTGGAATTTTCAAAAAAGCACCTAAAGAACTCTCAGATTGTGAGAAACAAGATTCTCTGGTCTGATGAACCTCAATTACAAGCATCATGTTTGGAGGAAGAAAACCAGCTTGTCATGCTGTGGGGTTGTTTTTCAGTGGCAGGGACTGAGGGACTCGTCAGAGCAGACGAAAAGCTCAATGCACCAAAATATAGAAATAACCTTAATGAAAACCCAGTCCAGAGCACTCAGAACCTCAAACTGGGCAGAAGGTCATTGACCTTCCAACAGGACAATGACCCTAAACACACAGAAAGTGTAAATTATAGACAACTCTGTGAGTGTCCCTGAGTGGCCCAGTCAGAGCCTGAGCTTGAACCCAATCAAACATCTCTGGAGAAAACTGAAAACGTGCCCCATCCAACCTGACAGAGCTTGAAAGATGAAGAGGTGAGGTGAAGAATGGCAGACAATTGCCAAATGCTGATGTGCAAAGCTTGTTGCATCATACCCAAAATACTTGAGGCTGTAAATGTGCTTCAACTAAGTACTGTGCTAAGGGTATATACTTATTAATGTACTAAGTTACATTTGTCATTTAGCCAGTGATTTATCCACGCGCTTACAATTGGGGAATACATAAATCTATTCTTCTTAAAGAGGCAAACAGATATAGGAAGTGCTTGTAATACCAAGTTTTATGCATTGTTCAAATAAGTACAAGCTAGGCAGAGAAAGGATGACGTTTTTTATTATTAGGATGAAGTCAGATAGTGACGAAAGAGAGTTTTCAACTGTTACTTATTTCAGTTTTTTTTATTTTTAGTAAATTTACGAAGCTGTTTTTGCCTTGTCATTATGGAGTATGGAGTGTAGATTGATAAGAAAAAAAAGTAATTTAAAGCAGTTTAAAATAAGGCAGCAACATAACAAAACGTGAAGAAATTAATACTTTTGCAAGGCACTGTAGTTATGGCCTGTAGTCTACCAACAGGACTATACTATCCAAGCTGACCTCAGTAGCTGGTCAGAAAATATGAAAAAATTAATTTTCATTAAATTCTTCCTTCAAAGAGAGAGCATTTAAACAGAAGGAAATCACATTGGGCAGGTTTCAATGCACTTGCATGAATATCAATGTGTGCAGAGCAGGCTGACTGGAGGCTGATCAGATAGCAAAAACTTCCTATGCCAGCTTAAACAGAGCAGCAATACAGAGTCACAAAAAGAGAGGGTGTGCTTAAGACTAGTGAATAATTGGTATTAGCCTTTACATGAGCGAAACTGACTGCATCCTCCCTGTCTGTTAGGCCACATCCCAATGAGATAAAAGACACTCCATTAGTGTGGGTCATGACATATCGATCACTGGTCAGCAAACAGATGCATTTGTTCCTCATCCTCATACTAGCTGATGAAACTTCACAGCTTAAGTACCATATCCTTCAACACAGATTGCAGACTGTTTTATGCCAGACTGAGAACATCTTGAGTAATAAAAGCGATGTAATGACTACAATGACAACATGACTACGAATTCATATTGCTATTTTTAGAACACAATAATTTGTTCCCAAAGAGTTGAAGAGAAAAAGACTTATTTTCTTTATTGACAGCCATTCAGATGTGGCTTGCAAAAAATCATCACATTCAAATCATCAAAATCTCACATTTTTACTGTTATTGATAATTGACAACAAAAAAATATTTTTTTCATGGCACCTAAAAGGTTTTAGATCTATACATACTCATTACTCCGCAAATAAGATGCCCATTAGAGACACCAAAGAGGTGGGCATGGGCCCTGTCAAAGAAACAGTCATGTGACACATCAAAACAGTGGGCATCTGAGGGAGGCAGCCACCGAGCAGGGATTTGCTGTATCAAATGAAGTCTGAGACATCATTATACAATATGCCATGTGATAAAACAGTGGCCTTACCTTGGCAGAGGCTGTCAAAATAAAAGTAACTCAGCAATCTGAAAAGGTCGACCTCTATTAGTATAATTCCGTTAAGCAGTATTTGAACATGAACAGCATTTTTTCCCCAAAGGCTAAATCTGTAGGCTATGCAGTACAACAAGAACAGAAAAGGGCAAATGTATACATTAGTGCAGTAAGTACCCGATTCACAATTCTACAGATAATTTACGTACTGACGTTTCTTTACTGTCAGAATTTGCACAATTCCATGGCAAGGCACGATCTTGATAACACATGGATAGACTATACAAGGATGATAAAAATAAAAAGGTTTGATAAACTGTTCATAAGACTTTTGCAAGCAACACGAATGCTGTCAGCCAGAAAAAAGATGCTGTATGGTATGGAAGTATGACAACCCTACTGCTTAAAGGGGGGGTCCTATTATGCTTTTTCATTTTGAATTTTGTCAGTGGTAGTGTGTATGCTTTGGCATAAACAACGATCTCAAAGTTCAAATCCAAAGGTCCCTCCAAAGGAGCTCTCGTTTTAAAAAAATCATTTTCAAGAACTACAACGAACGGCTCATTTGGACTACAGCGTTTGTTTTCCGGGTTTTGTGATGTCACAGAGCGGCCCATTGGAATATCGTTAAAATAATTCCAATTCCTGCCTCCAGAAATTCAAATGGTTGGGCAGTGGGGAGGGGCGAGGTCGTGGTTAGAAAGCTACTTGGTTGCGTGCATCAGGCAGAGACGCTGAAGTGCTCCTGTTTGTAGTAAAGTAATTCATAAATACCTATAAAATGACAGCAAGGCATATTTAGAGTACTTTTGATTTCTGAATTAAATAAACATAATACATATTACTGTTGCACTTATTTGTACATAGTAAATGCAGTTATTTTTCAGGGGGTGTGCCTGAAGCGTGAATCCGTATTCAGAAAGGCACAGAAAACAAATAACGTTTGCTAACGGTTGCCTGTTACATTACAGTACATAAAATTTCACTTACCACATAAACAGAGTATACCCAATGGATATAACTGCGAGGTGCAGAGAACGTTATCAAAATATTATATTTCCATCCATTCATTATTTATTCCTTTATGGGTTCGGGTCCGTTAACATGTCATTTTCTTTCGAAAACGGTATGGGATTGCGGCGGTTGCGGGTGGGGTGGGGGGTCCGATGCGGCTCACCATTGAATGTCTATGCATCGCGATGGACGATGCCATAGGTCTAGCGGCCCAACATCACCACTCTAATATGTTTTGCAATATCCGTGCGTGCAAAGGTTCTGCGCGATCCTCTTGTTCAATATTCTCTGGGTCTGAAACCTGCTCAAATTGATATGGTAATATTGACACCATCCTTAACTATACCGGAGCAGACAGAACTCGCTGCTTTGGCAAGGGGAGGGGCAGTACGGAAACACCGTGCTAGCGGCGCACAATCCCAACACATTTTGTTTTTCGGAAGGCGGCATTCACAGAGGCGTAGCCATGGGGCAGGCACGGCAGGCAACATAACTGGGGCCCCACATTTTAAGGGGCCCCGTTGGCGCCATTTAAACCAACAGGATGTTAATATTAATAGCTTAACACGCAGCGACAGCTCCCATCCCCCAATAGGGGCCCACTCTCCGATACATGGTGATGCTTTTGCCTCCTTGGCCGCCTTTTTCAAATAGGTGCAGCGTCCTCGCGGTGCTGTAGATTAGAAAATGCATGATCTGGAGCGGAGCAGAATGCGGGACCCGAGCGTTTTAATCCATTCCTATGGAAGTTGAATTTGCGCAACTTAAGAATGAACTGAAAAAAGTTTGCGCACACACACATAAACACACACGTTAAACATAAAGAAGAGGACAAATCTATCAGGCAGCCTGAAGAGAAAAAAGATGAGGAAAAGAGGAAACAGGACAATGGTAAGCATAGGCACCAATTTAGGTTTCTGCCCACACTCTATTCCACTCCAAACCAAATATAAAACATTTTATTCATCATTGTTTCCATGAGCAAATGATAACGGGCTAGGTTATCATGCAACAACTGTGCCTTAAATATTTTAACATTTTTTACAGCCTAATTAATTAAAAATTCTAAATATTTTTTTTCTCCGTTAGATATTGTGCTTGAATTCATTAGGCTACACAAAAGATATTCGTGCCTCGCGAAGAGAAACGCACAGACTGCAAATACACTACTAAACAAAAAATAATTTTCATGAGCTTCGCCGCAAGTCGTTCACTTGTTGATATACATAAAATAATTCAATAAATACCTATTCAGAATAGGCACTTAATTCAAATAACTATTAGGCCAAGTAATAAAATAAATAACGAGAATTCACTGACCAAAATCAGCCTGGAAATGCTAACAAAGATCCGTAATTTTTTTTACAATTGAAAGGTACTCTGTTATTTCATCAGTCAGTCATGGAATTCTGGTGGTTGATGGGCTACTAGCAACATTAATTCCAGGAGAGAAGGCAATTCTATAGATTTGATTGATTAGGTTTGAGCGTGCACATCCGAGTGAGAGAGAGCGCGCATCCTGTTTTGTGCATTATTGGATGCGTTTTGTCCACATTTCATATGTTGTATAATTATATCACTAGGTAACAAAGATATATTAACAAAAAAAAATCTATATATTTTAGAAGGGCCTTCACTGATTAATTTTGCCTGCGTCCCCCACTTCATGTAGGTACGCCTCTGGGCCTTCATCAAACCAGGCTGGGGAGAAAGTATTTGTATTGTAATAATGTAAATTATGTGAAAAATAATGCGTTTTTCGAACCACCAAGCATGAGAGCATGTTCTAGTACACCCCCAAAACAAAATCAAGACTTTGAAAAGAGCATAATAGGACCCCTTTAAATGAATGGCTATGTTACAAACATAATCAGTTTGTGAAAAGAGTACTAAAGCGATATAAAAAGGCAGTTCAGAAATTCAAATAAATTCTGTTATATTCACATACGCACATGCCATCATTTAGTGAACTTCAGAATCCGGATCTCTCACCAATCCAATCAGCGGTTTTCCACCCACCTTATACAGTTGTAGTGTTTGAAAGTGCTGGCAGCCTTCTGGCATTCTAAACACAGCTGGATGGCGCCTGGATAGTCCTCCTCCTGTAAAATTAAACGCTCCATTTTACCTGAATATCTGTAGACATTTTCACAGGACTCAACTAGAACAACTGAGCTTACAGTTTAATGAATGATGCTAGATTTCTATCATTACCCTCACAATGACAGAACAATCTCATATTAAATTTACATTTAGAAAACATAAGGAGACCAAACACCACAATTAGTGGGTGTGAGAGACAATCTCAGTCCAAAGCATCTTCGTCCAGCGAACACATGTTCAGTTGTTTGCAAGTTCTCTTTTGGTTATCTTTTAAATAATAGGTGTATTTGTGTAGATTTCTGTGCCAATGTACCTCCAGCATTTCACTCAGTCGAACATCAGTTCTTTGCTGTAAAAGAAGCAAAGAGAAGAAGGACAGAGTGTCTGTGAAACTAGGCAGAAGGGAAATTAACATGCACAGAGGACTGAAACTCTCTGTTTAGCCATTAACAATGTTGATGAAGTGATTACCAGAGTCTTTATGGTCCTCAAAGACTTCAACAATCCTGTCAACAGCTGTCGTCGTCTCTGATTGGCTAACAGCCCCAGACTGGCTTCAGTGAAGCCTTCTTTAGCAGAACGAAGCAGCCTAAAAGCAGAATTACAGCATTTCTGCCTATTCTACTGCTTATAAAAACTTTAAGCAATAGCTGGCCTAACAGTGAAAATTAATTTACTCATTTACCCATGTTGTTCTAAACCGGTTTGACTTTTTAATGAATACAAAAAGACTGTTTTCCATGTTCTTTTTCAAATGTGTAGGCACTGAAGCATCAAGTGGACAAACAACTTGTGTGCTGTTTTCTAGTACTTCTGAAGTCATGTGATAGCTTTTTGGGAGAAAAATAAACAAGAGAAATGTAAATTGTTAAAGAAAGCTCTATAACATTATCTCTATAGTATAGTATTCTTCATAGCAAACTCTTTCTTCATATTTCTGTCAATCAGAACTAATTGTATTTTAGTATATTATACACAGTATTATCTATAGTAAGCACAACGTTTTAGTATATTACATTACAGCATAACATTTTAGTAATGAGTTCTAAAGCTTTAAATACCTTTAGCATAAATATTGAAAGATTCTCAAGATTTAATTTTGTGCTTACATTTCTCTCAATTTCCATACACTGCGACCATGCACGAGTCCTTTGGCGCATTCCTGAGAGTTCTTGAGGAAAGTGAAGAAATTAATAAATGATTTGTATTATTCTTTCATAGAACCAGTCTGAAAGATGTTAACTCGCTGATAAAACCGCTCACTGGAATGAATGAATGATGTAAATCACTTGCATGTCGGTTTCTCACACAAAGCTAACATGTGACTTCAGAAGCCTTGGAATCATTCAGACCTTTTTTGATACGTTTATGCACTTCTGTTTTCTTTTTGAAACAAGAAAACTTCTGTCCACATTTAAGTACATTTTCTTTCTCTTTTTTTTGTCCCACTGAGGAAAAAAACAAGTCACTTTAGAACAGCATATGGATGAAAAATGATAACACAGCTTTCATTTGTTAGCTGTACTATTCCTTTAAACCAAAATTTGACAGTGATAAAAGCTCTCTGACCTTCGTGCATTAGTGCAGATGACTGCAGCCAGTTGCAAGTTGGTCTGCAGAGATGTCACTCTCTCGAGCTCCTACAACACAACAATGATTTTCAAGTTTTATGACAGAGTTTATCCAAAACAAGGCAAATGCTACTCTGGTATCCTTTGAAGTAGACAAGACAAATGAGACAATGCTTATGACCTTCCTTTCATATAGCAGGATATTACCTCTCATGGATAACGGCGGTTCTAACCTCTATGCTTAATGGGTTCAGACCAGAGATGTTCTCTTCTATTAGGCAATTTTTTTCAGGCCCGTTATGAACAATAAAGCAAGAGAGATGATAATGGTGACAAGGTTTTTAGTATAGGAATGAGAAAAGCAGCATAATGAGAAAGAACATGCTCCCTTAGCTCACACCGACATGTCCACAAACTAATAGACAACTGGAGTTCAGGGCTTTTTGCAAGGCTTTTCTCATGCAAGGCCCCCACTTCACAGCTTTCTCGGTTTTGAAGAGCGCAGCTGTCACAGCCTGAGGTGAGCTCACACTGAGTGACCCAGTCTTTCGACGCACATTAGGTCTGGCCAACACAGAGACAGCCTTCAGCACCGAAACATCATGCCAGTGTCACGTTAAAGATAATTATTTGGCCAAAGAATATGAGGTGGAAAAAATTGATTCCACAGAGAGGGGCAGAAGAAACAGAGGCTCCTTATGCGAAGCGTCACAAGGAGAGCCGTTCATTCTTCAGAAGGCTATCAGTAGCAAATACCCGGAAGAATCCTGGAAGGCTTCTGGGAGATGAACAGATCGTATTGAGCTTTAAGTTGGGTGCCTGGAGAACCTCCTGCAGACTCTAAAGTACCGTCTAATAGATGACAGTACAAACAGTAATAAAACAAAAAGTGCAGTGTTTGATTTGTTCTGCCGTTCAGTCTACTGACAAACACATGGAAGGCGTGAGGTTAACAGGGTGTCTTTGCTGAGGAAACACAGGCTGGTCATTTAGCCAGGCATCTGCAGAAAAAAATCTGTGTGATTTATTCAGAGGAATCTCCGTCTCTGTGCTTTTGAAGTGCCCTTGGAGTTGCCCTCACTAAAGCAGGAAGCGGAACCCAGCCATAGCCCCGCTGAGTCATAGGGTCCTTAAGGGATCCAGTGGGCTTCAGAGCTCAAGCAAGAGTGACTCACTATCTCCACATACACACTGCAGCCAAATACATGGTTGTCACTCCTGTTTTGAGAACTAAATCTTATTCAGTACACAAAAATGTGTCTAGTCAAAACACATTCTATAATTAAATTCACTCACAAATAAAATTAAATATAACCAAGACCAGTAGCATGTTTAGGCCCCACGCAATTGTCCAGGGGGGCCCCCATGGAACACGATTTCTACCGATGGGGCCCCCAAGGGACTGCTTACTTAGGGCCCCCAAAACTCTAAACACACCCCAGACCAAGACTGCCAATGTTGACTGCAATTTCAGAAGTAATTCATGGACTGCAAAAGACCATCTTAACTCTTTCCCAATCAGCGGTTTTTCAAAAAAGTTGCCATCGCCACCGATAGCCTCATGGTTAGTGCGTCAACATACAGCGCATCTTGCGCTCGCGGCAACCCGAGTTAGAGTCCCATCTCGAGGTCCTTTATCAATCCCCAATTCTCTCTACCCAATACTTTCCTGTTATCTCTCTACTGTCCTGTCCCAATAAAGGCATAAAAAGTATATAAATATATATTTTTTAAAAAGTTGCTAGCCACCGCCAGTATTTTGTTGTGTGAATATTTGAACATGCAATATGTCAAAAAAAAAATTAATATTATTCTAGTTTCATGCAATATTTTTTTTAATTCAAAACTTGAATGTGGGAAAGTTTCATAAAAAAAGCAAAAAAAAAATAATAATAAAATCAAATTTTTGTAAAAGACTACATCTGGATTGGATTCAGAACGATAGATCGCTTCCATTAACACTTCCAAAGCTTGCACAGTCCTATACCTATACCTGGATAATCATTTCATTCAGTAACATTAGGCAGTTTTGATTTATAATGCTTGATGATTGTGTTATTTTACATATGCATCTACTTACAGATGCAATCGCTTGTTTTTGCTTCTTCACTGTGTTTTGATTTAGATGTTCAATACTCTTTCAGAAGATGCGTAATAGCGCCTCCTACCATACACCAGTGAAAACACAGAAAGCCGGAAAATTCCGCCTATGTCGGGGAAGCGTTCTCTCATAAATTATGGAAAGTTCCATCAATGGTGGGGAAAGAGTTAATCAGTATTTTGTTTTCCCAGAATTAGACAAGTAATTTCAACTGAATTTATCTTGGGGTTTTTTTTTTATTTACCATTGATCGGCAAAATTGATTTTAATAGGAATCCAAGAGATTCCTGAGAACGAAAGAGTTCCCCATGCAGATTTCACAATGGGTTTAAGTTGGTCACAGATTCACTGCGTTGACCAACAGAAAGCTGCTTGGTTTGAAAATGACTTCTGTGTGAGCTCTGCTTCATACATCGCTTCACTATTAATGAATACTGGACCTTCTTGCTAAATAAAATTTCACTAATGTGACCACACTTTCAGTGAGGGTTGCACAATGTTTTTGACAGGAATAAAAACAAGGCTGTGCGAAAAGTTCAGTGTTTTCACTGGATTGAACTCTTTAACAACATGCCGATTGTTCACCTGACTAAACATCTTCCTAAACAACCTTTCAATAAACACAAACACAAAATGATATGTGATCCAGGACCTAGAACATACCATTATAAAGACTGTAAAGTGCTTTTCACAAAAAAGAATGATAACTGTAAATTTATATTTTTAACAACTGTTCTAATTGAGGTCCACACCACAGCTATAATGTTAACAGACAGAGGAACAATTTTGTTGGAATCACTTCTAGAATTTTTTTTTCAGGTGACAAATGACCAAAAAAAAAAGCCAATCAGAATTTAGTAGGGATGCACCGATACCACTTTTTCCAGTACTCGCCCGATACCGATACTTTTATTTTTGGTACTTGCCGATACCGAGTACCGATAGCAATATTTTTATTGCATTTGTAAATTTAAATATTGGGTACAGAAACCAAAGGGTATGTATAATGTTAGTTGGTTAACTTCATTTATCAAATAGATAGTCAAACCAAAATTTATTCAAACCCCTTCAACATTTCTCACAGTATCACAGCTTTGTCGCGAAGTTTCGAAAACACCCCCCCCCACCACAATCCCCATTTTAAAGAAAAAGAATAAGATGGTAAATAAAAGCGTAGTGACACAGAGGTGTAGAAAAACGGTGTCGGGAACAACTTCTCTTGATAGAGGTTGGATAGAGATTTTGACGCACACAGGTATGTAAATGATTACAACAACAAAAAATATTCAGAACAAGCTGTTCGTTATGACGTATTTACACAACTATCAATACTTTGTCAGACCACCGTTAGCCTAAATGACAGCCTGTAGTCTCCTGGGCATGCTGTTGCCCAGCTTCAAGCAAACCTCAACTTAAATTTTTTTCCCAGACCCAGTCTGAATAATTTTTGGTCCCAAATATTTATAAATTTTACTGGTAGTCCACTATAAGAAGAATTTATGGGTATGTCAGAGAGTTTCTTTATTTACTATCCTCAATTCCATAAATGAAAATTAGTGTACTTGCCCACTAGTAAAAAAATATCACAAATGATATATGGTTCTGAATAATTTGGGTTCATGTAATCTTCGGTTATTGCACAACTAATTATACCATTAAAAGTATTTTACAGATTTGTTACTTTCACGTTGCAATTTTTTTGCTCTATGGACATCATCTTTAATTGAATTAATAGCATTAGAAGCTGATCAGGCAGCGCTTAGTATTGTAATGCGTTGTCTGCGGTAATATGCAAGGGGGAACCACTCTGCATTTAATCTCCCAAATGTGATATTTTCAGAATAAGAAGTTGCGTTTTTCTCATCTGAAACAGGCTGTGATTTATAGTCCAAAACCACTAATATATGCAGACAACACTCAAGCAAGCAAGAACGCGCGCAACGCGTGCCAATTGTACTGATGCAGCTAGCATGCCTAGCACATTTCACACAGGATGCTAGATTCACTTTCGCCCCCTTGAAAGTGTGTATGCCTAAGGGTGAAAATAAATTATGTTTATAGTGAATGCCCCTATAAATGGTCTTATTTTTACGATTTAATTTTAATTAAAATGATGCGTGTGCTAAGTGAGTGAACATCAAAGATCACACAACAGAATCGCGCACGCTCTCTCTCTCTCTCTCTCTACCATTAAATAACTTGTGCATTGTTTTACTTACTTGTTTTTGACATATCTGACCGAACTACAAACTTAGTTTCCAGTGATGTCTGTGAGAAAGATATATTCACTCGACAAGCCCGCCGCACGCTCAATCCACTCAGCGTGCTTTGTTTATCAGCTCGCGCACATCAGCTATACAGGCGTTAATACTGAATGTTTAACATTATATTCATTACATACATATACTTCGTAGTAGACATCCTTAACTCCTGTCTGCTGTCTGTTGTTCTGTTGTCGGTGTTTCTTTGTTTGAATATGATGCTTATCACATGCTGTGTGGTATCGGCATTTGGTATTGGGGCATTTTAACGAGTATGAGTACAGGAGACTAGTATCGGGCCCGATACCGATACCAGTATCGGTGCATCCCTAGAATTTAGAATAGGCATTGCTAGCTTACCAACACAATGATTTCAAATTTTACTGAAATGATTGTAAATAGAGTTACAGCCTATATAGAGGTTTCATTTCAGTCAGGACAATGCCTTAGAAGGTGACATAAGCTCCCTATGCTGTATACAGTAAAGTTTTAGAAAAGAGCCCAAGTGATGTGATATACCACTTATTGACTATTTCAGTGACAGGCACAAGAAAATGTATCACAGATATCTAAAAGCATGGGTGGCCTATAATACAGCTCAAAAGCATGGCTGAAATCCCATCTTATTTCTGAAAGGCCTGGGACAAATGCAAGCTGCTGAGGTGTAAAATGGCTTGTGGCAAAGAACCAGCAGACTTAAAAGCTTTTCAAATAGAGGAACAGGAATAAACATATTTCTCTCTACATCCTTTTGGCAAACACTTCTTAAGAGTTAACGACCGTTGTTTAAGACAGAAAGGGTCTAAAAATAGCACTTTCTATTCACGTGTGCTTTGGTGACCCATTGACTTAAGTTTTTGTCTGTATGACTGGGTTTTCCTGAAGCATTCTCTTGTTAAGGGTACAAGGCTGGTCTAAAATTAGAACTTCAAAACATGAACTTCAGCTATAAATAGGTCAAAGGAATTATTTCAGTGATGTGAATGTATTTTATTCAACATGCATTCTCAATGTTTTATAAAAGCATCTGAGAAGGCATGAAATATGGTATTTGTCCTACACAATGACTAATGCAAGAAGAATATCTAATGCTTTTTGTGTTGGGTTACAATGACTCAAGGGCAATTTGCTGTGACATGACCGTAGTAGTAATCTCTAAATGTTTTCTGTTCTGCTGTCCATTACAAAGGCTGAGATTGAGGTCAGAAGATGAATATCTTCATTCCATTTTGGATGAAGACGTGTGATGGGTGAAGCATGTAGTTTCTAAGCCACTAGCGTCACCAGATGGAACTGTCTACAGTATAACTGTACATATCGCCCATTGATTGGCCAAAGCAGCCAATTCATGATAAAGAGTTTATGATAGATCAATAGGTTTATTAACCATTATTTAGCCATTTTGACCTTGTTAGCATCAATATTGTCTATGAGTGATTAGAGTATTTTCCGTAAATATAGCGCAAATAGGTATTCATTTAATTTCAGCCATTTTTCATCATTATTTTATCATTAACCATTTATCATCATCTTTATTGTGTAAGACAACACCAAAATGTTTTGTTTTTTTGTTTGGCAATTCAAACACACTATCATTTAAATCGGGTTAGTAAGCTTTTTTATTATTATTAATACTTTTATTCAGCAAGGAAAATGCTTTTCTCTTTAAATTTCTATTTAAAAAATCCCATTACAGTTCCCAACAAAAATAATAAGCAGCACAACTTTTTGTGCAACATTGATAAGACATGTTTCTTGAACACCAAATCAGCGTATTAGAATGATTTCTGAAGGATCATGTGACAATGAAGACTGGAGCAACTCGGCTTGCCATCACAGGAAAACAAATCATAATCTTATATATTATTAATAAAAACTACATTAAAAATGAATTGCAATAATATTTCAGAATATTTTTATAATATAAGGCACTGTTGGGTGTCCCATAGCTGTAACGCATTTCTATCTCTACCATCGTAGCCCTCAATACACACACACACGTCATACACAAAGTGAGTTGGACAGCATTTCTTTAGGGACGGTACATCAGACCAAGTTCGCCAACTGAGTTATTGTCAAGTATGACATATACAGCTAAACTGTATAAAGAGGACAAAAAAGACAACATCTGTACTTTTTAAAGCAATGCTTAAGACATGACAGCTTAACAGATTGCAGAATTTGCTGCCGAATTTGATACATTTGACAACAGTTGTGATTTTATTAACAACATAGTCTTCTTTTCCGCCCACTCACAGAAAGTAAAACATCCTTCATGGTAAATTATGACTTGAATCATGGAAAAGAACATTTTCTTAAGGCTTCTGTCCAGTACAATTTTGAACAACAAAAGATATGGAGAGAACTCAATTTGACCCTCTGATGTTAAAATGAAACGAGACAGCATCAAGACAAAAACAGACTACTGCATCCATCAATGAACATGATGCATCATCCAGTCAATCAGGCTTTATCAAGAGTGAATCTAACACACAAAACAATTCTACGCATCGAGTGTGAGGTGAAATTCCTGGCACAGGATCAAAGCTAAGCATTCTAAAGCATATCTTTAAGAGAAATTTCAAAGTGATCCAAAGTGATCCACTTTCAAAGGGATTCACAGTGATTTTTAAGGATGTGAGAGAAATATGACCAGAGGGAAGAGGACACAGAGCCTTGGCTCAGTCTTCTATTTCCAAATTGCATGGAAATACTAATTTTAGATAAAAATCACACTGTATCTTCAGCTTCATCTGCAAAACACACTGCACAAATCTTATTTTAACAAATACGCATTTAGAGAGTTTAACGGTTTAATCACCAAGGAAACTAGGATGCAGTTACAGTCATCATGAAAAAAATGTCAAGGTTATGATGAGGCACTTACAATAGAATTGAATGGGGACCAATTTTGGAGAGAGAAAAAATCTACTTAATTCAAAAGGAAAAACGTTTTTATACTTACTCACAGATACTTGGTATTGTTCTAAACAAACTCACTTAATTTTGTTCAAATTCTCAGAAAACAGGACTTCATATGTTCATTTTGCATCAAGTTAAAAACATTGGAAAACAGAAATAATGAGGAAGATATTATTTTGCCATGCCATGATTTTATGAATTTAAGACTTTCTGCTCCGATTTAGAACCATTTATGTCCTTCAAATCAAGACTTTAAGTTCCATTATGGTTCATAAAGACTTTACACAAAGGATTAGATTTTTTTTTCATACTAAAATCATGTTAACATGCACATTGTTTTTACATCTTGTGGCTATACTTTTGAAACAGTAAGTATTCTAACATTTATGGACCGTTCCCATTCTCTTACATTGTAAATGAACACCCAAGATTTTTTTTTTTTAAAGAAAATGAGGAGCAAGTGAAAATATAATGCTGATTACCACAAAAACGTGTCATAAATACTGTAAATATCAAATTGTTTCCCAGACCTTGAAGAAAAAGGAACAAGCTGGAAATCATGTTGATTGAATGTATCCTGCAGACCCAATTTTTCTGGATGTGACAGACTGCTTACCTTAACATAGGAAGGCTGTTTCTCCAAAATGAGGTCCGCCACTCTTTTAGATACCTGTAAGATGAGAACACAAGCTAAAGGTTAACATCTGTTCAACATGTCCTAGCTTTGTGCATTTAACAACTCTTTTTAATCATTAGCTGAGGCTTTAAAAGTAGTAAAAAGAAGAACAACTTGAGACTTTAAAATTGAATTGGAGTCTATTATAGGCTTTTCATGTCTTCCACATCTGCAACAATTACTCTGTAACAATATAATAAATGTTTTCTTGGGGCCCTCAAACATTCAGCTGGTAATAATGGCTCCACGGAAGGTCAAGCCATAAATATAAGGCATACTGAGGCACGCTCCAATCGATATGTGCGTCACCTGGTGGGGCTGTCAGGAAAGAGAGGGCGGGATGGCTGTGAAGTGTTGGTGTGTCTGTGAGAGCTGAACAGATGGCAGACTCAGCTGAGCAGCGGCGTATGTTAGCAGATCTCACTGTGCGAAAAGCTGAGACCGATTGGCAGGAGAGCGCTGGGTTGTTTGTGAGTGTGTATGTGTGATAAAGACAACTGAAAGAGACATTTTCAAGAGCACCTCAACTTGCTCTTACATATGCATCAGCTCTTGGCTCTTAAAGGAATAGTTTCCTCAAAAATGACAATTCTATCATCATTTACTCAACCTCATGTTCTAAACCTGCTTGATATTCAAAAAGAAAATATTCTGAAGAATGAGCCATACAATGAAAGTTAATGAGGTCCAAAACAACATTAGACTAGGGTTGTGAAGATGAGGAAATTTTCCCACCGGTTAATCACGTGTGGGGGGGGGATTAGTTCATTGAATTGCCACAATTCGGCATCAAGCAATTGTTTGTTTTGAGTTTTCCCTCTTTTCCTCGGATTTCTTGGCTTTCAAAAAGCTTGAAAAAGCGCAGTGCGCATTTTACTTTCACTTTCAAATTAGCAGCAATTCGGCGTTGATTCAATTCAAGCAACAACAACGTCAAACTCATAGAACTTTTATTAACAAAACGAATAAAAATACACCATATATGCCTAATAAAATAACAAATTACTTAGGCTACACAAAGTTTAAATAAGTATATAAAACTGAAAATCAGCAAACACTGTGGAACCAAATAAATAAGAAACAGAACGTTTATTAGCAAAACGAATAAGAAAGCTTGGAGGCACGGCATATACACCTTGATGTAAAATAAAATAAATAAAATACACAAAGTATAAATAAAGTAATCAGCAAACACCGTGGAACCAAATAAATAAGAAAAGAATGTTTAAAAAAAAACTTCCAGTCAATAGGATTTTCAAAATCTAAAATATTGCCAAACAGGCACCTTTGCAAGCCTACACTAGACCCTGCTGACTTTCATTGTCTGGACAAAAAAAAAAACTTTTTTTTTTTTAAATATTGTCTTTTGTATTTTCAAAGATGAAAGAAACAGGTCAGGAATATTAATGTTATCTAAAATAAAAGAACCCATAAAAATAGTTACTTTAAAAATAAATAAATGTTAACTGAAAAAACAAAACAAAAAAAAAACTATATTTCAGCTAGCTGCCAAGGAAACATTTCTCATTTTTATTGTTTAACTTGTACTAATATAACTAAAACTGAAATAAAATTTATAAAAACTACAGACACGTAAAAAACTAAAGAATATATTTTTTTAAATAAAAATTAAAATGAAAACAAAATCTAATTCAAACTCATTTTCATTGTTTAACTTGATCACTAAAACTGAAATATAATTTCACAATTTTTGGGTGAACTATCCATTTAAGCAAGACTTTTTCTAACTGATTATTAAAACCACAAGCTGTAATTAATTCCAAGCAAACCTGCAATTTACCCACGGAATGAATGAATGAATGAGACCTGACTCAGAAGTAGTGCCTGTGATTTTCACAAAGCTCACTGCTCCACCTATTGGTCATTCATTTTTGTAAAAGACCCCACAGGACAGATCGATGCCAGAATGAGAAAACAAGCTGTGAGGAGCCTTACGGTGTGCTGTTTCCAAAAACTAAAAGACAGAGACTTTAAAAACAGCTGGCCAACACACTCTGTCTGACTTCTATAAGCCGAACACGATGACAAGCGGCAAAGCTGTCCGTCAGCGAGGCACAAGACTCTCTCTCTGTACGCCTTCCGGCAGCCAACTGTGAGTGATTCCTGCATGGGTAATAACTCTAATTAGAAATCTATTAACCAGTGCTTGCACCAGAGCAGTAAACAGACTGCAATTTTCTCTACCGCTGGTTCTACAAATCCAAATTACAGCACGGAGGACCTACGTTCAAATTCAGACTAACTTACAATTCCACCTTATTTTCCAATTAAGACAATCTTTCTTAAGGACACAGACGAATATTACTTAATAAAATTCATCATTAATATTGTTCCTTTTAGATAATGACTACAAGAAAAGACTTCACTGTATTCATCTAATCAGCTAAAACAGCATTACATTTAATTAGGACTGGAAAGTAAAACTCCATTAGACAGTAGAGTGAACAAAAAGGCCAGCAGTAAACAAGATATATCTGTTGGGCCCTGGTCAATACGGTTTTGTTTATATTACAAGCGAATCGATTGACATTCATTGCCAGATACAACAAACAATAAAAGGCTTATTTAAAAGCATGCATTTAAGAATGAATCACTTGAATGCTTTTGTACCCTACTCTGTTGTTAAAGGTGAAATGTGGGTAATTTGTATAATGTTGAAAAACAAATTTCAGTTCATAAAGAAGTGTACAAGTTCATAAAGAAGTGTACAGGTGTAAAAACTGTCACTTTCAAAGATTTCTCACACAGCTTCATCCTAGCAGTAGCAGCAACCAGCAGTGTGATTTTGGGGTGGCAGTTTGGAAACAATTTTGTTTCTTAAAATACTTTGATGTTCAGGAAAATAAATACTATTTTCAGCTTGGGATTAGTATGATTTTTTTGAAAGAAGTCTCTTTTTCTGCATTTATCTGATCAAAAAAACACTCAAAACAGTAATATTGTGAAATATTCCAATTTAAAACAACTGTTTTCTATTTGAATAGATTTTAAAATGTAACTTATTTCTGTGATGGCACAGCTGAATTTTCAGCAGCCATTACTCCAGTCTTCAGTGTCACATGATCCTTCAGAAATCATTCTGATTTGATGCTCAAGAAACATTTCTTATTATCATGAATACTGAAAACGTTGTGTCTGATTACTTATATTCTGCGACGCAGACCGACTGCGACTTTCTAATCTTTAGAACGACATCAAGGGGAACAAAGTCTTTTGTAACATTATAAATGTCTTTACTGTCACGTTTGATCAATTGAATGTATACCTGCAGAATAAATTTCCTTTTTTTTTTTTTACATCTTACTGACCACAAACAATACCTTAACGGTATTGTAAATCAATGGATTTTCATATATCCAAAATATTTATGAATAATTTTCATATAAAAACAGTACTTAAAAGTTAGCCAGCCCAATTCAGCATCAAATCCTAGTGGGAAATGACTGCTGAGAATTTTGTCAGTACTGAAAACTTCTTCCTGCCCAGCAAAAAAAGATAAAGAAACAGGCTGATACACACTTGCACCGCAGACAAGCAATTAGCTCAGTGATGAGTTCCTGCCAAAGAAGTGTCAGAGCTGCGTGTTAGCAGAAGAATAGGCTGCCACCTCCAATAGACCAGATGGATTTCTCTCCCACTGACCCATCGAATCCACAATAGCCTACATCTGCCAACGACACATTCAGAGCAGTGCATATGGGCATTCCAGAGAGAGCCATCTCCAAAATCATTTCAGATGGGCTGAGCGAGAAAACACATCATTACTGTCAATAAGGCCACATTCTCTTATATAAATGACACTGGAGGAGCTTGCATAAATCATGAAAAAAATACCACACCATGTGAGCGTGCTTAGTGAGAATTAATGGCATTCAGCAGGAACTTCATCTCACACAGCTCCTCCTCTGATGCCTGCAGCTGTCTGTCATGACCCGGGATCAGGTGACCCCAGGTCCGCTGCGCTGCCAGCAAACGGTCTACCCATGGCCGGCCACAACAGATAGAGTCAGACTGAGTCATTGGGTACCCCCCCAAGGATCCAGAGGACCTCATCTCTCACCCTGAAGCCGATAGGACAGCTGTGCGTAAGCAAGCATCTTAAGCAAGAAACAACAAAGACAGCGGTTGACATTCCTCTTTTTCTAAGGTTTCCAGCAGTGAACTGTGAATCACCCCGCATAAAGACAGAATGTTCTCACGTGCTCACAAGCTCGCTACACCACGCACTGGGAAGTTGTAAAAACACTAATAAAACTGTGACGTTTGCACCAGGATGAGATACAAGTTAAGAAATGAGTCAGAAAACGGGATTAATAATTCCCTTGACTTTTCAGTCATGGAAAAGATTAAATATTAGGCATACATTTTTTTTTTGTTTTTTAAAAGACATCAAAAATAAGGACGTGGAATGATTCTGGAAAATTATTGTTGCACTTTATATTAGATTTAAAGTGCCTGAAAATTACCTTAACGCTTTCATCTAGAATAAATTATTTAAGACATGTAAATGTACTAATTTATTTTTCTAATTTTTTTCTGAAAGAATAAATGCTTGGTATAATGTGCAAAAACATAATAATAATAATAATATACATACAACCTGATTGGTAATGGGACGGCTTAGAGCGAGGAGGCGCTCGTTTCAGATCAGTGTTTCATATTAAAAAACTAAGAAAAGTTTTTGAAGTTTGAGAAGTTTTGAAAAGTTTGCCCCAACACATCGAAAAAGTCTTAATTTATCTTATTTCATTTGTTTTTTCACTTGTTTAACTGTTAAAAGGTTTCAATAAAAGTATTATGTATTGATTTAGCTCTGCTTATGAGTTTTGAGATACAAATTACATTCTTTTGGAAATAAAATAGGAAGATTGTTAGTAAAGTTGTGATTCTCATTAGTAACAATGGCAAGCTCTATTACTAACGATTAGACTTTTATGGAGGAAACACTAACTGAACCTGAATATAAATCCTTATGTCAAGGTGAAAGTCACAAAGTCACATTTTTATCAAGACTCACACAGTATCCATTATGATGAAAAAGAACAGCGTATCAATGTCACAAAAGGGGCACTGCAAGCAGATTTGAAGAGTGAAGTTTTTTTATAGCTTCGACCTGGAATTGTATTACGGCTGTTGTTGGTCTCTCAGCTTATCTCTGTGACTCTCAAGCTCCCGAAGGTTCAAATCCGGAGGGAGCTCTGTTGGCAACAACACACAAAAGGCAAAATATGGATGAATCATTCTTTGATTCTGATTGTTAGATAAATAAGTTTGAAATGTGGCAGATATCCCCTCACTCAGACATGGCAAATTACTCCAGCTATGAAGAGTCCATTACACCACAGACTGAACAGCTCAAACAAACTTTAATTGAGAGCAGCAACGTATTATAGAGGAAAAACAAATAAACACCCAGTGCCCTATGCCCAAAACAGAGAGAAACAACGAAAACTCCAAAACGTATCGGCTCAAATAAGAGTATTTAGTTTCCTCTTGGCTGTAATTCTCATTCCATGCATGCAGATTTGCAAGGCACCACCAAATCGAAAGGAGATTTGCATTTGCAGGTATTGGATCTATACATCATCGCTGTTGCTGGCAACCTGGCAAAACATCCATGGCTGTGAATACGTAGAACAGTGCTGCTTGAAAGTTTGTGAACCCTTTAGAATTTTCTATATTTCTGCATAAATATGACCCAAAACAATTAGATTTTCACACAAATCCTGAAAGTATACAAAGACAATCAAATCGAACAAAGGAGACAAAAATATATACTTGGTCATTTATTTATTGAGAAAAATGGTCCAGTGTTAAATATTTGAGAGTGGCAAAAGTATGTGAATCTTTGCTTTCAGTATCTGGTGTGACCCCCTTTTGCAGCAATAACTGCAAGTAACGTTTCTTATAACTGCTGATCAGTCCTGCACAATGGCTTGTAGGAATTTTAGCCAATTCCTCAGTACAGAACCACTTAAACTCTGTAATGTTGGTGGGTTTCGTCCTATGAACTGCTTGATTTAAGTCCTTCCATCAAATTTCAATTGGATTTAAGGTCGGAACTTTGACTCAGTCATTCCAAAACATTAGCTTTGTCCTCCTTTAACCATTCTTTGGTAGAACGACTTGTGTGCTTCGGGACGTTGTCTTGCTGCATCGCCCACTTTCTCTTGAGATTCAGTTCTAGGACAGATGTCCACATTTTCCTCGAATTTGCTGGTATAATTCACGATGCCATTGATATCAATGATGGGCAAGCGTCGGAAAGATTGCGCAGCCAACAGGCCCCAAACCAGGATACTACCACACACTGTTTCACAGGAGAGATAAAGGGGACTTATGCTCGACTTGCAGTGGTTCTTTCTCCAACAACGGCTGTCATTTAAACCAAAACATGTTCTATGCAGAGGCCGCAATGTTCTTTTGGAGAGCATGACTTTCTTCTTGGACTTGCCATGGACACCATGGTTTGTTCACAGTGTTCTCCTGTAGAGGGGTCTAACATAGATAATGTGAGAAGACTTTAGTTGCTTAGAAGTTACGCCTGCAGTCCTTTGAAACCTAGGGACTTTACACGTCTGCTTTTAGGTGTCTTGTGGTGGACCAATCCGGGGAGGGTAACAGTGGGTGAATTCCTCCATTTTACACAATTTTTTGACCATGATTGGTGGGCGTCCAAAACTTTTGAGAGATGGTTTGAAAACTTTTCTAGCTGATGAGAAAACCACCAACTCTTTTCGGAGGGCCCAGAGATCGCAGGCTATAGTTATGTGCCAACAAGTACCTCAAGCAAACCGTGAATGACCAACACTTTGAGAGATCACGTTACGTTAAATAAAATGACAGAGGGTCACACAAAGACACCTTTAATAAGCTCACGATTAAAAACCTATGACAGATGACTCTAAGTTCACCTCAAATGTTAACAGATAATCCTAGAGATCCATGACTTATGCCATCACAGACTGTATATGGCTAATAAGGGTACGCCCTAACGAGCCCGCCATATTTCCTGAATAAATAAATGACAATGAACATATTTTTGTCTCACTTGTTTGATTGGGTTCTCTGTCTACTTTCAGGACTTGTGTGGAATTTTGATTATGTTTTGTGTCATATTTATGCAGAAATATAGAAAATTCTAAAGGGTTCACAAACTTTCAAGCGGCACTGTATACGTGTTTGTATGTATGCGTGTGTGTGTACGTATATAGTGTGTCACCAAAGAAAAGTGTGACAAAAAAAAAAATCTCTTTCGTATTTTAAAAATACTAAACATCTTACAGATTCTGCAAGTGGCATGTAAGACAATAAGAACACATTATGACATTCTCAAACACACACCTCAAGCTCGTATTGCACCATGTCGAAGGAGTCACTGGAGAAGTACACTTCCTCTATGCTATCAATGATTTCCTGTTCTGCCTGTGGATCAGTGGGTTGTTCTCTCAATTCCCTCAGCTCCTCCTGTGGGGAGAAAAAGAGAAATGAGAATGATCACTGGCAGGGAAATCTCACTACTTCTGGAACACCATCGTGGGGAAGCTTGCCGCGCAGCTAAAAACAGAGTTTGAACATCGATTATTTCTCACATTTGGCTTATAGCCAAGCCGAGTGCAAAGATTAAGTGGTCTTAGCACCCATCCCTGAGGAACACCCTTCATGAACCTTAATGAGGATCAGCACAGGAGCATCAATTTCACTCAAAACAGCTTGAAGAAACAAAGTCGTCCACTTTTCTTTGAAGAGGGGTGCTGAGAGGCTCATTATGCTTGATTCACATGACGTGATGCAATGTGGTTAAAACAGCTCCACGACCAAGACTGAGATAAACTTACTAAGCCATTCTGAATTACAAGAGCAGATGGAGGCAATGTTTAAAAATCCTTTAATTACAGCCGTCAGCCAAATTCACAGAAAGCATTCCAAATCGATAAACCACTTATTCATGTTTGACACTACTGAAAGAACTCCGAGTTGGACACTTGGTGATATATGATGGATCTTCCTATAAAGGCTGCAATTTGATGTCACTGAGATAGAAGCTAAGGAATTATTTGGCCTGAAAGCCTTTAATCTCCTCAAAGACACATGATGCGGCGTGGATGCGGTGCAGTCTGATGTAGGCAGCGCTGTGAGAGAGCGTGGGTGAACTCACTGAGGGACGGCACCAGCATCAGCATCCGCAGGGGGTGGGGTGGTATGAGTCATTCTCCACTGGTACGCGCACAGCAAGAACAAAAGACAAAATCCTTGGGCTCACTCGTTACCATTAGGCCTTAAAGACACCTTGAAATCAAAAACCTTGGACATTTGAGGCTGTTAGTCAAAGTCTAATAGCTTTGAGGTCATCAATATATTTTCACATGTGCTCATAAACAGTGACAAAATGAACCTAATTCTTTAATTATGAAAACTTTTTTGTCCATTACAGTAATTTTTAAGAACCTTTTTTTTTTTAACTATCATTCAAATTTATCCACTTAACCATTTTTTCCTAATATTTAAAGATAGCAATATGCTGAAATGTTAATTAGGTTATACTTTCTATTATTTTGGACCTTTCCACTACCCAAATTGCCTTCAATAGTAAATTTAAACAGAACCTCCCGCCCTATTTTTAACCAAGGGTCAAATTTTACCCTACCATTAAAATTTATTAATTTCATAATTACTTTAAATATTTAAAGTTGAGTTACAATCAAATACTTATTAAATCCAATAAAACAAAATAATAACTAATTAAAATAAAAGTATAATTTTTATTACAAATATTTTTGGGAGTAACACAATGAGTAAAAGGAGATGAAGAACTACTTTGGGACACAACTACACCAAAGTTTGTCCCTTTCATTGTTTTTAATCATTTTTGCACTTGCAAATAACTTGCTTATTTTATAACTACTTTAAGCTACTGTAGAGTATAGAATAATTTTCTCATCTATCATAGAAAATCCATTCCACCCTCATTATAGCAAACTATTTGTTTCAGTACTACAGGTGTTTAAGAAAATACTGCAGTGGTTTTGGTGCCTTGAAGAGTTTTAGTAGAAAATAACAGCTTTTTTCCCCCTTGGGGGATTACATATATATTTATATAATCTTAGTATGTGTGGGCATGTGAATGTGTGTGCGTACCCTGCTTGACAAGAAAATATCCACTCTGTGGGAGAGATAGCTCCCAGGAGGCTACAGAACAGTACATGTGAGGGGCTAAATCTTAGAAAACGTCACATATTTCTGGGTCAAATTTGATTTACTAAAAGCTGCATAACATCCTGAAAGGCCAAAAGTGAAAGACCATAATTGGTTCTAAAAATGCGGTTTCACATTTTTTTTTACATGGGTATTTCTGTAAAACAAAAAGCTTATGCAAAAACCAGAAAATGTGGTCTTTATATAATTTTCTTTACTGAAATCTAGTGATGTGCATGATCAACTGTCTGTCAGGTACTACTGAAAATATTAAAAAACATCTTCTCGGATTAACTAATTTTACCACAAGCGCAATAAAAAAAAAAAGGCCTACTTTCCTACTGAATCCCTCACCTAAATCTCACCATTAGTTTTTTAGCATAAGTTGCATAGGTTTTGGAGTTAGCTTTAGCTTTAAAAATATTATTAGGGATTTGTGAAACAATTTAAAACATACATATCACACTCATCACTTTTAATGTACATTTTAAATTTGTACATCACTCCACTTTTCTACAGTCTTATATTAATTTCTTCCCCACTCATAATCATGTAATATAAATTTGTGATATGAATTCTGAAACGCAGCAAAATGCGAAACTTCTTTGCGTTTCCGGTCTCCAGCATTTGCATTCATATGAATGGAAGTCAATGGAATGAAAAGTATACGTGACAGCCCCTTTAATCGGCTTTCTTAAATTGCAACAAATTAGGTGAGAATGTAAAGTATTGCAACAAATTAGGTGTGAATGAAGTCCACGATTTGACCAGATGAGATTGAAAACATCAATCATTTCCCACCCAAACGGTCATTTGGAAAATAAAACGAAAACTCTGCCACTCTAATTAAAATGATCGCCAAAGCCTTTGTTCAATTATCTTTCCATCCCATGTAGACTGCCAATGTTTACCTAAATTAACACCTCTCGTCCTTTTATTCCCTGCACACAGACGGAGACGAACGTGAGTCTATTTGCACATAAAAGTGTGACTCAACATGCTATACATCAATCAAAGCTTAGGATGAGTGAACTGAAGGGTTACTGAATGATGCTGATCAAACGTAGGAGAGAGTGTGATTTAGAATCATATTAAAAATAACAATGAGCCTTTGTTCACATGGACTGAGATGAGAGAGAGGAGACGGACAGCTGTTGCTGATGTCAGATCTGCAGCAAGACGTGAGTGAACCTGACCCACTACTTTGTAATAATACTCTGTACCTGCTTCAGCTTTTATTTGTGAGATCTTTACAAATAACAGACTCCATTAAAAATCATCTAAATCTTCCAGGCTGCAACCACATATAAATTCATAATCCGCTTGTAACCTCCAAAAGCACACCCACATTAAGAATGCGTCATCTTATGAATAATATTCAACATTTTACAATATGCTCTGCATAATATGATGAGGGCAATGACGACATTAGTCTAATGACGTAAATAAACTGTATAAATGTTCATTAATCTTTACAGCAATTCTTCAAGAGGCATTCAAGACTGCTCCATAACGCCTTAATTATGTGATTATAACGCCATCTAGAGGACACAGGAGACTGTGCAGAAAAAAATGGGTTCCAGCCACTCAAAACATCTATTTTTCCATAGTTAATATCCTGCTATTTGACATTTGACAAGTTAAAATTACAAAATCTTTTCAGGGGAAAATCTCAAAACCATACAGCGGAAATGGCAGGACATTTGTCAAGCACACAAGTCCCAAAATGAACACTAGCCAAGAGCTAAAGTAGAGTAAAAGCTGGCCTTAATAAAATTTAAAGAGTCACTGGCCAATTGGCTTATGACACTGCAAAACAACACATGATTTAAAACATAATACAAAACAAATATCTGAACCTCATTTGTTTTATCTGACATAAGCAACAAGAACAAATCAAAAATCAGATATATGGTCCATTAAATAAAACTCAGCGCCTGTAAAAACATCTTCAAAAATGTTCATCTCCACTTAAGTTTTAAAATCTGTTGATTCCTAGGCTGTAAACATAGGCTATATATTCTTTTTCCCCTCTCTGATATATAAAAATACTATCAAATTTGTTCAAAAAACAAAATGTAAAAATGTTAGCAAACAAATAAAGAAAGAAAATTATTTCAAAATCCTTCTTGTGATGCCCTGAACTGAACAATGTCTTGTTTACTTGTTAAAAGAAACTGTTAAAAAACAGGATGCTCCCCCCAAAACTTTAACTTTCAAGAAAATGATCATTTGCAGACAAATCTATTTTTCCCCACACACAATCCTCATTAATGGTAGCTATTTTGAGGGCTAATCCATCATTTTCCTGTACACGCACGCTATGGACAGACCGTTCTTTTCAATGATCAAACACTTTCTCACTGCCTCAGTCGTTTCAGGAAAATTTCAAAAGTGTTGAAACAAACCCCACCGGGATCTAAGCCAGATGGTTCTGAAAATTATTTTCTGAAGTATGTGTAACATACATTTTTTTTTAAAATGACAGAGTAACAACAAACACTCTCTGCCGGTGGGAAAGAGTCTCCTTGATTTGGGTTATTTATGTCTGCAATAGCCAGAGATTAAAAGTAAAAAGTGTCCGCAGAAAATATCAGAGCTGTAGTTGAGAGTATACATCGAGCACTAAAATGACCTTAGAAGCCTACAGCCAGAAGATCTAAAAGCCCAGGGGTCTAATCACCTTAGAAACCTACAGCCAGAAGATCTAAAAGCCCAGGGGTCTAATCACAGCAAGGTCCTGCTGATTTAATGCACCTGTGAGGTAGCGCTAGAACCAATGCACTGGACCATGACCAGCGTACATCTATCTCACTGAATGAAGGTCATAATACAACTCAGTGGCACTGCTGCACTAAGGCTCAGCCAAAGTCTGATTAACTTTTTTTTATACTCTCTCCTATATTTTACAATTTCAGAAACATGTTACATGGGAATATAGCTGAAATATAATTTCACAAAGCTCAACATAAGACGCATTTATTAAAATCTTCATATTTTACCTCTTTCGCACGATGATTAATACCCAAGAGGATAAAACTCAGGTTATGTTCTGCATATTTTCTACATTTCACAGAAAAAGGAAAAAAATTCACTGCAGTAATCATGTAATCTAGACTGTAATATACGAGAAGGATTGATTCATCCAGTCAATAAAGACATTTTTCAGCAGGCATTTGAAACCTTTAAATATGAGTGCTGGGATGCATTAAAAAATCTACATCGCAGCCTAACAAAATCCATTCACAAATGTGAAAGCTTAATTCAGAAACAGTACATGTTAGGTTTGAGTCACCTTGCTGGGGGTCCTGAAGCTCTCCACAGGGCTCATGTCAACCACACTCTCCTGGGGACTCTTCAGACCCTGGCAGAGAAAAGAAACAGTAAACTATAAATATTAGGCAGCGATTTATGGGGATGGGGGTGTTGGGATCCTTAAAGCAAGAGTTTTCAATATTTCAAATGCAGTGGACCTCCAACTGTGACATTCCTCATGCAAAGGACTCCAAAAAAAAAAAAAAAAAAAAATAACAACAGACAATTTATTACTGAGACTCGCTTTATACTGTTATAAATACATATGAAATATTTTTTGGAAAATATTTAGGCTAGTTTATTATTAAATTACATTGTTTTGTTTTAATATTGTACTATTGGATTTATTTATTACCGGTTTAAATTTTTATTTATTTAAATTAAATGCACATTATATAATTCAGTTTAATCATATTTTATTATTTATTTATACAATTTTACACTGTTTTTCTGTAAACCTTTACACAGAGGACCAAGCACTTCCTTGCGGTCCCCTAGGGGTCCCCAGACCCCTGACTGAAAGCCATAACCATAAAGTATACATTCGTTTTACATATGAGCAGATTATGTTACAATTAGGGGTTTAAATGTTTCAGTAACCACAAAAAAGTTATACTACAAGCTAGTCAGAGGGGCGGGCGGATTCTTCCCAGGTTGAAATCAAGACTCTTGCAAGAGGGAAAAAAAATCCCGTTTGTTTGGAGATGTAACTATAGCAACAGCTTGGACACTTTTTGGGATCATTAAAAATATTGAAAACATGAATACAGCCATTATTCGACACTTCACTATAGATTTACATAAATCTAACAAATTTGGGGAACCAAATCTGGCTGGGGAGCCATTTATGTTGCGTAACTTCAAATGATCACAGCCCCAAGACTTATAAATTCTTAAAACGCAAGAAAAAATTATGTATAATTCGTATATAGAGATAACCATAAATATGAGCAATAATCCACCTGACAGTGCAGGAGACCATATTGCACAACGACAAAATACTGTTAACAACACACAGCCTACGTTTATAATCTTAACGTCTAGACCCATTTATAACCGGCTTAAAAGGGAGTTTCTTAATTGAGCTTGTTTATTGATTACGTACATCTGATCATTATGAACTATGAATTATGATCAAGAGCTCACCACCTTTTTATCATTCCGATATTTTCGTCAATTATTCCAAATGCACTGATTAAAATCGTTATGATAACATGAGTAAATGTGCAGATCTCAAGAAAATATAAGCTGTTTTTCAGTTTATTTGTGTTTTAGCTAGCAGGCTAGCTTATTAAAAATGCTTCGGGATCCGTCAATGAAATCAAGAAGCAGACTGATGTGAGATGAGAAATAACCAACCTGACGAGCCATCAAAGACTTGATTTTCTGCATCGTAGAGTTGAAAACACTAAACAGTAAGCGCGATGTATCCTATGGTCTTTTTCTGTCAAACGGCGATTCAGTTCTTGCAGTGCTAGCAAGGTACCATGTTTCACTGTTGAACTCACGTGACAGGTGGCTAGTGCAGCATGGGATATGTAGTTCCTCTGAATAGCATACTAGCGTTCGGTTTAAATGCCAGAAAACAGCAGTAGACAAAAACTGTTAATGACATTTATGACACTATTCTTTGTATTATATCACCTTTGCATCAAATTACAAAAAAAAAAAAAAGTTAACGCGAGGGTGTTTCTAATGCAGCGTCTATGGGAGGAATGGTACATTTGACATTGTTCTCTCTTCTGACTGCCGTTATCAGTCTCTCTCAATTTTTTTCCTTTTATTGAAAGTCATGAATACACTATCGTAGAGTTTTCCTTTTGCTATTTGAGCTATGTCGACTTCCGCTGCTGAGAAACCCGTAAATGTGAAAAAGGTCCATATGAATATTAATATTTTGTCATATTTATGTTTTTTTTTTTACGTGGCACTCTCTGAAGACTATGGTTCTCATGCTTATTTGATTTTTATCAGTTTCACATTTAAAGCAAATAAAAAATCTGACATGCCTCTGAGAAAGCAATAATATTTGTATAATGGGGTGTAGAGACCATTATTAAATATATTTCCATATTTCTCCTCCAAGCTTTTTGAGAGATAATTAAAAACAAAACATTTAAGGTGTCTACTAACTTTTCCGTTTCTAGACCCACACACAATAACATTTCCTTTTGCTGCAGAAGACAGTCAGCATTGTGTGTTGCACTTGAGGTCCAACAGACACATAAAATAAAATGAATCAAGAATTCTTGGAACAGGCCACAAAACCGCATTTGTTTTGGGCTTTTACATCTCAGTTCAGAGAAAGGTTTACAGCAAAATATTTGCTACCTGACAAAAATATTCTAGCGTGGGTGTTTGAGAGGAGCCCTTCCAACTGGCTGTTCATGCTGATGTGAGCACACATAAGAGAGCAAGTGTTTCTCAATAAAGCACAGCTGATATCACTTAAAATTTCCCTGTCAAATAAGGGAGTGGCACCTCCCTCCAGGCAGCTGAGCGGTTGATATAATGCTTCTGCTTTTCCTTTGAAACAGAGAAAATAAACACATAGTCATATTATAAATCTTCCTTATAAAGCACTGTATGTTTGTTCCAGTAATATTGCTGGTTATACCAGACAATCCCACTGCTTGAAACACCCAACAGTGCTTACCAAAATTAAAATGATCTGCTTAATATGTGCACAGAAAGACCCAATACAATACTTACCAAATTTGAATATTCATCTTTTAGAAATTTTAGACATTTCAACATGCACAAATAAGCAAAAAGAGACTCATAGAGACAGCATTTTCATCCACATAATATTGTCAGAGAGCTAAACTCGAAAAAAGTAAATCAACATTTTAAAAGTATTTCATTATATCTTACATTTAATTAAAGAAAAGAATGCAAAAATATTTGTAAAACCTTTATTTTAAAATCCATCTGTGTTTAAACAGGTTTGAACAGGTGCAGGTGCAACACATAGACAACAAAACAGACAGAAGATGATGTCTGTTTTATATTCAACAAACTGCTACCCATTAAAAGTATGGAACGGGCATGTGGCATCTTGAAAATGTAATGAGCAATATTACAGAATACGCTGCAGTGTGCAAAAAAAATACAGATTCATAGTACAAAATGCATACATCATATTTACATTCATAATGCAGGAACAACAACAACGTTAGATGACGACTGTATTTATATATAAATACTCTCAGCTTTTCATTAAGCATGTTGCTACAGAAAAAAATCTCATATCTCTCTTATATATTCTTTTTAAGACAATAAAAACGTCAGTGCCCAGCACAAGTTTATAAATGTATGATTTTCAGACCTCAAGTAGTATAAAAATGAATAACTGTAAAACAAAAGAAGTGCGTAAAACAAAACGTGTGACTGTAGAGAAAAAAAAATTGGCAGGAAAAATAGTGAAACTCCTTTCATCTTTACATCCGTGCACTCATGACTATCCACCTCTCTCTCATTTCAAAAGACTCAGTGTTGTAGTTTCAGGCACATGTTTGATGACATCATAGATGGTGGTATGCAAATCTTTGACTGAATCGAGCTGTGCCAAAGACCTGCAGGATGCCTGGAAAACACAGAGAAGAAATATCAAACTGTTCTGGGGCAAAACTGCTCATGCAAAATAGTAAGTGACTATTATTTATTAAGTTTTTTTCCCCCCTTTTTTACCTGTGTCGAGTCCATTTTCCCAGGTACCGACACAAATTCATAAATGCCAAAGTCTTCAGTTGCATCTTCATGACCTGCAAGTATATTAAGCAGATCGGTGAATACATATAATACAAAGCTAAATGTTTTTGTTATTTGTAATAACCTAATTAGCCATTAACTTCTATTGGGATACATATTATGTAATGTATTTAAAGCAATTTGTTCCCACACTAATAATTAAACGATGTAGGAATCATTGTTACCCACCCTTTTTAGTTCACTAGCACACAAGTCATTGATAATATCCTATGTATTTTCCAAAGAGAGTGACAGTGTGCATAGCCAGCAAGGTGGAAAATATGTTTATAGTGTATGCTGACAGAAAGCAGGCAGATATGATTATAGTAGTTGTGATGTTAATGGGCTTGGGGAGTTTGTTTGCACAGCGAGGTAGTGTACACATCACAGGTATAATATAGTCCGCCACATGCAGTAAACCTACCAGAGCGGTGCAGTCCTCTCTGCTCTGTCATTGGCCTGGAGGATAGGATCAATCCATCAATGATGTCACATGAATAAATAAATGTGTCATATATTTCTCAGATGTTTGCATAGAAAAGAAATATATTCTTACCGCCTGTAGATAGTTTTTATCACTGTAGAAAAAAGATAAAACAATCAATTAAAATGATTTCTAATGATTTTTAATTCTTTAATTCAAATATAATCTGATTTAAAAGATTAAAGACGCCTTTGAAATCAGCTGAAACTGTTTTTTGTCCTGTAAAACTAGGGCTGTGCAATTAATCGCATGCGATTGTCAAGCACATCTCGTCAGTAAAGCCGGTTCCGTGATTAGTAGTAAATCTCCATCACCTGCTTTCAGATGGAGCGGCATTTACTACACAGAGCCGTAGTTCACTGACAAGCTAGGCAATATCGCGTTCATAATCGAATGCGATTCATCTGTGATTATGAATGCGATTTTGTCTAATTGTCAGTGAACTACTGTCAGCCCTACTGTAAACTGAAAACTGATGTTTTATTTTTGTTTTTTAGACTTTAGACTTTAGTTAAAGGGGATGAGTGACATACTCATTCTAGAGAGCTTTTGCTTTTTTACCCATGTATATCCGGTAAAATTTTGACAACATTTAGGAGTGCACTAGCATACAGATGGCAAACACACAAAGCTTTAATAAAGGGGTCTTTAAACAAATGATTTAATAAATAATTGATTTTGTTCAAATGACACATTATCAAGGTGATGCCTGAATATCTTTAAAAACCAGAATGATATCATACTTCTTCTTGGATGGCAGCTCTTCCTTAGGAGCACAAACATCATACACACTATGATGACGACTGAAGAGATTGTAATGAAAGTCAATGGAGACAACGCACTTCCTTCCTGGCTATATTTTGCTTTTCCTGGAAACAAATCAATATCAGTGTTACTTGAATTGTATACTTAAAAATAAAGAATTTCTGGTGTGATCTTCATCCTTAAACTACCAAAAACCTGCATTGCATGCTTGCATTTTTTATTCTGTATCCACACTTAACTAAAATTCACTGCCTGTAACAACGTACACAATAATGACAGGTGCCAGCCCCTATTTACTTTCCAGTGGAACACAAGACTTAATCACAGGTGGGACAGATTTGCACTTAGCAACTAGGGAGAAAGTAGTAGTAGTAGTAGTAGTATTTAAGCTTCAATAATGTCAATCTACTTTGATTTGATTAGGTCAGAAGAATTTAATAAAATAATTTGAAGGTTAATTTTGAAACGAGTCATTATTTTGGCATGAGAAGGACTAATGTGCAGATTTAAAACAGTGACTGCAAACATACCTTTGCCAATCCTGGACATCACCAGTGTGAACTTGGTCTCGTCCTGCTTCTTAGTCATATTGTTGAATGCCCTGCACAAGAACTCTTTACCCTGGGGTAATTCATGCGGCTTCACTTCAAACCGTGGTCCAGTCATGAGAACCTCTGTGCTGTTCTTTGTCTTAGAGATCCAGACGCAGGTGTTGGGAGGGTTGGAGTCCGCAATACACTCAAAAAAGACCAGTTCCTCCGGGTTCACCATAAACACCCCTTCAGTTTTCAGACCTTGTTCAGAATTTACTGCCAAGTTATAAGGCCCATCTGAAAAATTTGGTAACGTTACAAAAGTTACAAAAGTAAGAAACTACTTTATTAGTAGTTTCTTTTTTAAAATTAATTTAAAAAAATCATTGGAATTTTCTATTACTTTGTTTTAGTTCTATTACTATTAATAACTAGAACTTATTCTATTACTATTAATTTATTATGTCAGTCATATTGTACAACAATAGCAAAGTTAAGGAGAAAAACAGAGACATTTTTCAGGAGGTCATGTAATTTCAAAATTGCAGCCCCCATGAGGCAACCCTTTTTATATCAAATAAATCAGCTTTTATTAGGCTACTGATATCAAATACTATTAATTTCTTTAGAGGTGCAACTTTTTTAATGAGGGGAAAAATTAAGTTTTGCACCTCTATTAGCTTAATCCACATTCATATTTCAGATCGACTTTTGCTAAATGACATGTCAGGACAGATCATGTTTGTCATCTGACTAACAATGCAAACAGCAGGTAATTCTCAGGCTGCAAGAGGAACCTGCTGGACAGTGTGCAATAACGAAGCAATGATTTACACAAGGGATGATAACAGATGATAAATGAGCTTTAAGTCAGAAAGCATAATAGATACTCACAGAACACAATGAGTTCAGCCGGTTTGCTTAGCTTACTGCTAATGTGGTTTTGGGCCTCACAAATGTATTGACCAATGTCTTCTTTCTTGATAGGATTTATATCAAGTGTCCCATAATCTTGTGAGAATGTATGCTGCTCACTTGGTCCAACCACCATGTTGTTTTTTAGCCATTTGTACTGAACATTTGTCCCATGTTCAACAGAACAAGTCAGCGTCACATTGTCCCTGTCTTCCACCAGTTCTGATTCTGGGGTCTTACTAATAACGGGGATGGACACAGGCACTGGGAGCAGAAAATACATTAAATTAAGTACTTACAAGAAAAGAAATCTGATATGTATATATGGAAGCTCGCTTAAATCTCAGGGGGGAAAAACTCAGACTTATTCCTCAACCTTATTTTTAATGTAAGAGTGGGTGTGGCCATTTCTAACTTGAATGATCACGGCTTCCGATGTCATTTGTATCCAGTTATTTTAACTGTACAAAAAGTTAGTTATGCTGCTTAATATTAGAAACTGGTATTTGTTATCATATTATTTAAAATATATTATTGGTATATTATTATGGTTCTAGCACAAACAGTTTTACTGTTTACTAAACTTTTTACTGTTATTTTTCTAGTTATTCACCAGTTTTCACCGGAAGTCTTACACATTCATAGAAAATAGCTCACTTTTGCTTTGAAAAATAAGGTGAATAAAGTCACAATTGTGAGATACAAAGACACATTGTGAGTTAAAAAGAGGAACAAAGTCAGAGTTGAGCAACATAAAGTTCAAAATGTCACATTTTGAGTTTACAGGTCATATGACATTGCTAAAAAGAACATTATTTTGTGTATTTGGTGTAATGAAATGTGTTTATGCGGTTTAAGGTACAAAAAACACATTATTTTCCACATACTGTACATTATTGTTTCTCCTCTATGCCCCGCCTTTCTGAAAGCGAGGTGTGCTCTGATTGGCCAGGTATCCAGTGCGTTGTGATTGGCTGAATACCTCAAGCGTGTGACGGAAATGTTATGCCCCTTACCATACTGTGATGCCGTGTCCCGGCGCGACGAGACAAAACCAATAAAACCCATTATAAACGAGGCATTTGTTGCATCCAGTGGGGACATAATTACTGATTATAATGACTTATACTGTCTTTTTACGCGTTGCATTGCATCGCGCCGCGTAAACATAAAACCATGTCTGCATTTGTGATCGGAGAAATGACAAACAACAAGCTCTACTCTACACTGCTCAAAACTCGTGTTTGAATCATCAGTGGCAAATCCTTTAAATATGAAAATGTACTTACAGGCTGTGAGTCAGCATAATTTTTCAGCATCATAGACTGTATAGGGTCAGCATGCGCGCCGAAGGGGAAACAGGGGAACTGAATTCACCGGCATTGTAGGCTACTCTCCCAGGAAACAGTCCTCGTCCTCCATAAAATGCGTTGCACACATCTGAATATTTGGGTTGAACTGTTCTGGAACAGTGTTGTTAATACAACTTAACCCCTGATTTCTAGTTGTGTCCTCTTTTGGAAGACCAAACAAAGTAGTTTCGCTTTCACAACGAAACACACAGCGTCTTCACGACATGGTGGCGGCGGCAACAATACTACAGCAAGAATAAAAGTTAGGCCTTCTTTCTTTGCGTGAACATTTGGGCGGTGTTATGCAAATCTTCCCACATCATGACGTAGACATGTGGGGGCGTGTTTAAACGAGGCATTTTAGGAGGGCGTGAAAAAAATTCACATTGAGTTTAAAAGTTGCAATTACACGAAACAGACAGTTGCGCAATATAAAGTTCAAAATGTGATATAAAAATTCACATTTTGAGTTTAAAAGTTGCAATTACACTAAACAAAGTCAGAGTTGCGCAATATAGTTAAAAATGCGATATAAAAAGTCACAGTTTGAGTTTAAAAGTTGTAATTACATGAAACAAAGTCACAGTTGCACAATTTAAAGTTCAAAATGAGAGACAAAGAGTCAAATTTTGAGTTTAAAAGTTAAAATCACATGAAGCAAAGTCACAGTTGTGCAATATAAAGTTCAAATGTGAGATAAAAAGTCACATTTTGAGTTTAAAAGTTAAAAAGTTAAAACAAAGTTGCGCAATATCACATGGCACATTGCAAGATTTAGTCACTAAAATTTATTAAATCACATTGGGGGGTATAAAGTCAACTGTGAGAAATGAAATAGCCATTGTGAGGTATGAATCACAATCTTGTTTGGTTTTACTCTGAGAAGAAAACAGCTTCCTATCAATGACAGTTTCACAAGATGTTAAAAGCATTAGTAACAAACTTTACATCAATAGCTGTCATAAATGAGATCCCTCATAACACTCAAATGTTCTTACCGCTGACTGTGACTGTCACTCTTTTTGTGGCAGCAACTGGGCTGGGAATTCCTGGGAAGATGATGTTGATCTGCAGCTCATATTCCCCCTGTGTCTCTTCATCCAGATGGTCAAATTTTAGTGAGACATCAGGCAAACTGAGTGCCGGACGGTTCGTTAGCCGCAGATTTGGGATGGCATTGATGTTGTCGAAAGTGACCAAAAGGGTGTTATTAGGCTTAATCTTGTACCAGGACCCCTGGAACGTCACATTCTGGACATCAAAATGAGTCTCAACTTTGAGGAGCATCGAGTCCCCCACTTTTCCATGCTGTGTGGGCTGCAGTGAAACACATTCAGTGCATTTAGTGTCCGTACCTGTTCAAATGAGAGTGTTAAATGGTGTTTAATGACTCATACTGTCAAAAAAAAAAAACACACGCATATAATCAGTTTTATGTCATTTTAAAAGAGCTATTCAGTCATGACATCAATCGAAAGCTAAGTCACCATGGATTTCCTCAGGAAGTACAAATGGGTTTTTAAGATTGGCGGTTTTTGATTTATGGTTAAAATAAGGTCACTGAACTTAAAAAGACTTTCATAGCCTATTTTGTTCTATTGCACAAAGTCATAGTTAAAAATGTGAAGTTTGAAAGCATTGTGTGCATTAGCAACACTTGATGTTAACAAGTTACACGAGGAGTACAGCTACAAGTTCACATGCCATTATATAACGATCTCTTAACAACTTGCAGTTCTCTTTTAGGCTTTAGGGCTAAAAAAATAATATTAAATAATACACTAACATTTATTATTTATAGAGTTGCAGTTTTTGTAAGTAAAAAGATTCACATTTCTTGTTAAAAAAGCATGTAATTTCAAAATGACTACTTGTCACGAATCCGTCCAATAACTCTCTGCTAGCCATCCAAGGTCACCCTGTTCCCCGATTCCTTGACTCAAAAAATCCACGAACACTGTTGCACATCACCCGACTAACATATCCCATCATTCATTGCACTGATTGCACTCAGCACGGATTGCACACAGCTGTTAACCCTGATTGCACCCGCTGTTTCATATCACTCCCTCACTATTAAACACTCACTCTGATCCCTTCCCTCTACCAAGTATTGTTTAGCGCATATCTCAGATAGCTACACTACAGAGCCCTCATTAGTTCCTTAGCCTTAGCCTTAGCCTTAGCTTAGTTTTGCCTTGTCTGTCTCCTTCGGTTTTGTTCTTCGCCTGTTTTCCTGGATTTCTCCTTTTAGCCTTGCCCCTGTGACTCTGTCTCCAATCGTCGACCCCACGCTAGCCCGAGGATTATTCTTGTGTCTGCCCGCCTAAATACCCTTTTGCCACTGGTTTACCCTGCCTGTCTATTACCCTGTCTCTGTCTTCTCCAATAAAGCTTTGCTTATGTACCGCACGATCTCACAGTCCTTGTCAGCCCCGTTACTGAAATACTCGTCCACACAAGATATCCAGCACTTCCTTGGGGCCCCCTCCCCGCACTCGGTTACGTTCACAACGGCAAGTTCACAGTTGATCGTCATGAGCAAGGTCAGGTCACAGTTGATCTCCTCATCAAGTCCTAGTCCACCTGCCTGTGACTTCCTGAGTCAGTTTTAGTCCACAGAGTTGCTCCATAATAGTCACGTCAAGTTACAGTTCCTTACATGAGTCAGTCAGGTCACAGTTAATCTTCAGGAATCAAGTCAAGTCGCAGCTGATCTTCATGAATCTAGTCAAGTCACAGCTGATCTTCATGAGTCAAGTCAAGTCACAGCTGATCTTCATGAGTCAAGTCAAGTCACAGTTGATCTTCCTGAGTCTGGTCTAGTCACTGTTGATCGTCATGAGTCAAGTCTATTCACAGTTGATCTTCTTGAGTCGAATCTAGTCACAGTTGATCGTCCTGAGTCGAGTCTAGTCACAGTTTATCTTCCTGAGACAAATCTAGTCACAGTTTATTCTCATCTTCATGAGTCAGGTCAGGTCACAGCTGATCTTCAGGAGTCAAGTCAAGTCCCACTGGATCGTCATGAGTCAAGTCAAGTCACAACAGATCTTCACGAATCAAGTCAAGTCACAACTGATCTTCATGAGTCAAGTCAAGTCACAGTTGATCTTCCTGAGTCGAGTCTAGTCACAGTTGATCTTCCTGAGTCGAGTCTAGTCACAGTTTATTGTCCTGAGTCTGGTCAAGTCACAGCTGATATTCATGAGTCTAGTCTAGTCACAACTGATTGTCATGAGTCAAATCTAGTCACAGTTTATTTTCATGAGTCTGGTCAAGTCACAGCTGACCTTCTAGAGTCTCGCCACGTCTCAGCTATTCATCCAGATTCACGTCGCATCACAGCTGTTCATCCAGAGCCTCGTCACGTCTCAGCTGTTCGTCCAGAGTCACGTCACGTCACAGCTGACCTTCTAGAGTCTCGACACGTCTCAGCTATTCATCCAGAGTCAGGTCACGTCTCCGCTAGTCATCCAGATGCACGTCGCATCACAGCTGATCATCCAGAGTCATGTCACGTCCTATCTGTTGCACCCAGATTGTCGGGGTTGGTCCGTCGGTATCCCAGTCTGGTGTCCAGTGTGAGGGATACACCTCTGGTGTCTGCACGCACAGCTGGTATCACCAAACCCACTCACTCTAACCCTTCTGTTCCTGAACTCATTCCCCTGTGTAGCGGATCAGCTCATGGGGAAATATGAATAATTAACCATAACTAGTTATAATTAACTATTCATATTTTAGATCCACTGTAGATATTTAGCTGACCACTCAGGGTCAACCGTCTTGTCAATTCTAAGAACGTTAATTTCCTGGTTAAAGGAAATAACTTTCTTACTGTTACAATTCTATAAGTTTGTAACTTAAATCTGCATGATTATTGACTCCGGTTAGGAGTAAACAATGAACACGTCAAGTGTAATACAAGTAAGGTTTTATTAACTACATAAACACTTAAACTAGTCTTAACATACTACATAAACACATTAAGCCTGTCTAACATACACATACACACACACACCCACACAATACAGTTTTAAGGAAAGGGTTAAAGTTTAACTCAGCATAGACAGAGGCATAAAGAATGGATTTTATGGAAAACTTTGCATGTATATTCAACAGATCAAAAACCTGAGGGAAAACGTCAGATTCATAGTTCAAACAAACCTTGTAAAAAGGAGTAACTGATACTTAATGCATCAATTAAATCGACTAAATTTGATACTTGCACGTCTGTATGAACAAAAGATTCCTGATGCGATCTTACGGCTTCCCGTAGATCTTTGCTGAATTCGGGTCGATGAGAAGATCCAGTTTGAGTCAGTGTCACTTGATGAATGGAAAGGACTAGGCCGAAAGGCCTGGCACAATCTTTGATATCCTGAAGCGTTTTTTTTCACATCTTCTTAGCTTAAGACCGAACCACCGACTGGGGCGGGTCCCTGGAGCTGGGCCTTTAAGGTCGGAGAAGATCTCTGCCTTTCAAGATGGGCTTGTCCAATGGGAGAGATGGAAATTTCCTAGCGGGAGTTGGCAATTGCTGGAGGGTTTACGACCATTTGTTCTCTAAGCATGGTATTTTGCAAATGGACTTAAATCGAAATTTTTAACGATTCTCAGGGCCCTAATATATATTGCCTATGTACCACCATATAATATACCCGCTTGTTTCGATCATAAGAAGGCAAATTCATAGATACTAAACAAGGTAAGATTACATATAGTGAAAAGGGAGGATCAGGAATGGGTCCCCTCACAAGCATACTAAAATAGTCTACAAATATCAAAGACAATATACACAATGACAATAATATACTCAAAGGCCTGAAGAAATATGTGTGTTCATTCAAATAATGGTTTTTCTATTAATTAACTAGAACACAGTCATTTCTACTCTGCTTTTCCTTGGGATAAAGAGTGGGCTATCCTTCTCACATTTCTGGGGGGTCATAAAACCAGTGATATCATGATTAGTTGTCATGGTGACCAGAGCGCCTGGTGTTCAGCAGACATCCTGGCATCCAGTTAATTGAGTGAGGGGACTGTGACGATTTGTTAACCTAATGAATAATTGATTTGTTAAATCAAATTAAAATTAGTGTGTCAGATTGGTCGAGACGCTACATATATCCCCCCTTTCGAGCGTTGTTGTCCGTAGAATAGACAACAGCGAGCGACGTCAATGGTGCAGAACAATCTAACACACACTTGTCAATCACGGCTGGGAGGCAGTGGCGGCTCTCTGGCTGTTGGTGCCTCCCCGAGTGGTTGTGGTGCCGTGGTGAATGCTGTCAGATAGTGTGCTGTGGTGATGTAGGCTGTAGCAAGGTGTGGGTCCTCGAGCTTATGCAGCAGGTGTCGAGGCTGTGTCACCTGTCATCCTGAAGTGAGTTAGTCCGGGTAGGATGTTTTTTTGTTGATGTTGTTAGCCAGTAGGCTATCTGTGGTACCCACGATGTGGAACAGCCGGGTTAGACTCTCACTGGTGAGAGTGCAGGTGGTTCCAGGGATTGCAGGTAATTGTTATGGAGATTTTGTAGTGTGCAGAGAGTTTCAGACTGACCTAGTGATGGTGGCTGGAGGGCAGCAGGTGTTTTTTAGCCCTCTGTTCTGCTCAATCGTCACCAGAAGTCTGATGTTTGTTGTGTCGCTTTGCTCTTGTGGCGGCACAGACTTGAGCTTGCCTGATTTGTGTTGGTAGAGCTTTCGCTGTTGGTCATGTGGGCCCGTTGCTCAATCCAACTTTGTCTGGCTGCTTCTAGGGGTGTCGACCGGTTTCAAGGGATGCTCCTCCCTTGGAGGGGCCTGATGCTGTGTTGCAGCAGGCAAGGAGTCAGAGGTTTGTCCTTCTCACTACTCCTTAGTTGAGTTTTGTTCAAGGAGCTCTTTTGCGAGTGTCAGCAGCTCCTGTAACCCAGAAGTAGGTGTGTCCATCTGTCCTTGTGTAGCCTCTGTTCAGCACCCGTGTGAAGGGTGTGGATTAGGATGTTGTGGTGGACTGCTGTTGGTCATACCGTGGTGTTTGCAGGATGAGGCTGCCTTTTCCCAGTGGTTGGTCTGGAACCTGGGTCTGTTGCCATGGTGATGGCTCCGTCCTCTTCTGGCTAGGGGCTTTCTGTAGAAGGGTTTTGCATTGTGGCAATGCTGGGTGCCTTCTGGTGCCCGCTTTGGATTCTGAGTTGTGAAGTTCAGAATCAGTGGGGTTTGACAAACACCTTTAGTGGATGCCTTGTGCTTGTAAGGCCTTCTGTGTCAGTTTACGCAGCTGTTGATTAGGCATTGTGCGGCAAGCCCTAATGCCTAGATGACTTCTTGCAGCTGGTGTCCTCTGCCATCCCAGGGTAATTGCGAGCTTTGAAGTAAGCTTGTCGAAGTCTGTGGTTGTAAGCATGGGGAGTTTCATGTCGGCCCTGCTTGGTGTCTGGGGCAGCTATCAGTCCGTGTTCAGACTCTGGGTCTGAGAGTATTTAGGTTGCCAGATGTGTTGTTTCTGGCCAGCTCGTTGGGGTCTGTGGGTTCACACGGTGTGTGTGTGTCTAGAGTGATCCTCTGGAAATGTCCCTGCCCCACCCCCTTGTGGCTGATGGTTGGTGATGTGTGAACAGTGGGCTCTCGCCCCCCCCTCTTCGCAGGTTCGGACTCTTGGCTGAGGGTGTGGGCCTGCTGGCCAGGGGAAGTTCAGTTTCGTGTTTTCCCTATCTGTTCGCCTTGTGTTCTGTAAGCATATTTCAGTTCATTTGTGACACTGAATTCACCTCTTTGCGTTGCTTCGGTTCGCCTGAAAAATTTTTTTGTTGCAGCTGCAGAGGTTTCAGGGAGCTGACTTGTTTGAATTGTCAAGCAGAAGGCTTTGGCTCCCTTTCCCCCCTTTCGTATCTGTGCACAGGCGTGGAGGGCTTGCACTGCTGGCGACCGATATTCAGCCTGCTGTCTTTTGCTTAAGTCTATGCGCATTCGGTAGGACTGTTTAAATTCTTTCTGGACCATGTCAAGTTCCTCTTTATTTGCTGAGTCAGGGTTTGGACCTCAGCTTTGTCTGTATGCAGGTGGCCTTGTAAGGACTAAGATGTGGTGTCTTTCTCATTTATTTCCACATATGTTGTTTTTAAGAGTGATTTTGTGTGAAACAGTTCTCTTTTCAAGTTCTGTGTGATGGCTTTTTCCAGCGGCGTTTGGTGTCTAGCAGCTGTTAGAGCCTCTTGAAGACTGGTGATTTCCTTCTGTCGAACCATTCTGTGGGGTTCTTTGCATCCGTTCGGTGCTTTCTCTCGTTGAGCAGGTGTCAGTTCTCTGCAGAATTCTGTGACTTGCTGTTTCAGCTCATTTACCTCCTGTCTGAGGCACTTGAGGGTGTGGGCAGAGGAGAGGATGATGCTGGTCAAGTGTTCGCTTATGTCGCATTCTCGCTGTTCCTTTCTTTGCCATCGCAAGTAGTTGGCTGCTTGGAGCTGAAGGATGTCCATTACAGTGCTCTACTGAGTGTCCAGGTGGTCTTGGTGAGCTGGCAGGGCTGGATGTCTGTGGAATATCTTCGACATACTGGCACACTTGTGGGAACACCAGAGATAGAGAGACACAAGGCAAATGCAGGTATGTACAGAGGTGTTAAACTATCTCTAATGGGAACGGCTGTGTAGGCCGTGTAAGTTATGACTAGCTGGTGGGAGGCAGCTATTGAGGTAGGGTGCTATGTTTTTGTGTTCGTGAACAAAAAGGAAGAGTTTGAGTAACTTTGTTGAGGGGCCGTAAGCAGGGTCAGCTGATGACCGGGCTATACTAATGATGGTTCACGGGTTTGGTCACTATGACGAAACTGAAATAAAATAAGATTAACTCAAAACAAAAAAAGTACTTTTTACCTATATTTAGTTTTTTTCCTAAGAGATATGGCTAAGCAGGTTTCACTTGTTTGTGATGCTGCAATAGACTTCATAACCTTAGGGTTAGGCTGTTAGCTAAACTAGCCGGGACCCACCAAATACCTCGTCAAAAGCAAAAGAAACAGTGGGAATTGTTTCTAATTCTATCTTAGCCTACATTGTGTTGAACAGTAGCTGCCCTTAAATGTATTAGACCTGGCACTGAGGAGTGAGGAGAAGTAGAGAGGAAACAGGGATTATTCTACTAATAACCTGTATAACTCGCTAAAGAAACAACAGTTGCTCGAACTACTGTAAACCTAACCAAAAACGACGATGGTGATGGAGAAAAAACTAAAAAAAGGTAAAAGTAAAACAAAAAAAAAAAAAAAAAAAAATGAATAAATAAAAAAAAGGGGTCCTAAGAGCTGTAAGAAATTAAAAGGGAAAGTAAATAAAAAAAAAAAAAAAAAAATGGAATAACATAAAATAAAAATAAAAAATTAAAATTTGATTTAATTAAATCTCAAATTTGATACAAATCAATGTAGCTGAATTGGTACGTTTGTGCTAAACAAATGTAAATAAATGCACTAAAATTAAAAAGAGGTAGAATAAAGTCAAAACAAAAATAAACAATAACACAAGTAAAACTACAGTATGTGTGTAGGGACCACAGGGACCTGTGATGGCATTAACAGGAAGTGACACCAGGGGTGACGGAGAGAGAGAGGGAGAGAGAGTTGTGGTTAGAAAGTTACACTTTACACGGCTATCTAAGCGTTAGCCAGATGCTAACAGCTAGCAGTTAG
>JADLZN010005971.1:0-82941 GCA_018155175.1 Sinocyclocheilus anophthalmus | reverse complement strand
CTATACCGTTAGTGTAAAAATGTTCCATCTGTATCATAATATCCCATTTAATATTTCCCTTACAGTCCTTTCTGTAAGCAGATAGATGGCCAAATTCCTCTTGGCATGTCTATCACCACTCATCCATTAATCACCTGTGCCTCTGACTACAACATCTGATAAAGCAGCTTCCTATCACTGAGACTGGAGTAATGGCTCGACAATGACCTGTCTGAACATAGAGGGTCGCTGCTGTCAACAACCTGAGCGGTTCGGAAAACAGAAGCTGGGCCTGAGTATGATAAAGCTTGATGGGACTTGCTACATGAGAAATGAGTCGCGCTATGTGTGTCACAACACACGTAAGGCTGGATATTTCATCGCTAGATGCTACACTCAAATGGATACACAAATCATTTTGCCGTAAGAGTCATTTTTGTTCTGCAGTGACTTTTGAACACAGTCATTTTTCAAAAACTATAAGTTACTGTTGTATTTTAAAGAGGTATTTCTACAACATGTGCATCAGCCTATCAGAATGTGTTCCTTTTAAGCAAAGATACTACACCTATATAATTATTATTATAACTTGATTATTGGCAAGAAAATGGATGGATGGGTGGATGGAAGGAAGGAAATACATGGCTAAAGTTCATTTTGATTACATTACTACATTATGTCAATGTTTCGCAAACTGAAGTTAATGAAGGAACTGCATGAGGTTTGTGAGTTTAATGAAAAGCTGTTAGACTTTCTGTGTTAGGCAATTTCAGTAAGGATCATTTAAAAGATGTGAATGAAGAACTGGGAAAAAACAATAAATTATGAATAGTATGTAATCAAATGTAAAATGTAACATAATCAAATTACAAATACTTAATTTCATGTAATCAGTTACAACCCAGCACTGTAAACATGTGAACATCAACAAAACCATGAGTTATTTATTTCATTTATGGCAACATGAAAATATAATGCCTTACTAAAAAGTACTGCAATGCAAAATAATTAAAAAAAAGAAAAAGAATAAAGGTAGTGTAGTTTGTAGTTAAAAAAAGAAGCAAAGTCCTATAAACTACAGATGGAATTTCCACTGCCACACTTGCTGTAACCATCTACTTGATGTACCACCACACAGTGTGATTAAAAGTTGATTTAATACAGATTCAGCAGTGGGGGAAGTTTAATTATGGATCCAAAATTCGTATAAATTATAGGGCTGGTGACAGAGACGACCGCTGATCGCTGTTGTGTGCTATTTGAGTTGGGATTTGCGACCCCCCCCCCCCCCCCCCCCCCCCCCCCCTTTGGGGTTGAAATAAGAAGCCAAAACAGCCAGACGCCTCAGCCACTTACAGATCATAAGACGTAATGGGTTGAAATGAGAGAGCCCAGGTCACAGGTGTCATGAATCGGCTTATCTGAATCCACCTAGCGGCGCTGTGTATACCTGTAGATATGCGATACTGGAGTGGTGTTGGTCGAGCTCTGAACAAAGGAGCTTGAGTTTAGCTGCAGGCCGTAAATTCACAGATATCAGTAGTCTCGTCCAGAGCTACGAGGGCAGAGGGCAAATGTTTGAGAGAGTGCAGTGGAGATAATTAAACATGTTCTATTGCTCAGAATGTATCAGGGGTTTGTGGTGCTTCTTCGAAACGTGCTTTAGAATCAACAGTATCTAGATCCAAAAAAGTGGTATCTTTTTCTGTTGGTGTTTATTGCTGGTTTAAGGTAATAGTCTTTTAAAGGAGCATATCGTGGAAAATAAGATTGACCATGCTTCACTGAAAGAACAGTTTGATGTATACATACTTTCACTATGCTCCTAAGTCCACCCAGAACATTACTGAAACATACAAGAACTTGCAAAAATGGCCAGCTTAGAAATCATTAAGCTACTGAATGCTGCAGAATGTAAAATATGAACCCTTTAAAGTTAAAGTGTGGCAGTAGTGTGACCAAATGTAAGTGCAGAAATAATATATTTTTTTAAAGATATTTCCCATTTGCCACTACTCAGTCAAACAGTGTTCCATTCCAAATGTATGATATTGGTTGAGCAGATGTATTGGTAGCACCTTGTGAAGAAGTGCATTTACAATTTGATTTAATATTATTCATTATATAATTTACTATTATTAAATATACACTTGCAGTGTACTTTAAAACAAATGAACAAACAAACAAATAAAAGTATTTTGCAGATAATGTGCACTTTATCATTATGAAACTTTAATGTTACTTTGATGTGTTGACTAACATACAAAAGCACAAATTTAAAGTTATCATGTTTTTAAGGTTCGCAGTACACTAACCATATTTCAAAACAACATAATTCCTTATTCAATTATTCACAAAAAAAGTTCACCTAATTGCATTTAATATCAATTTTATCTATAATACATTTTCAATTAATAACAATTAACATACAATTAAGTTTACAAAAAAAATACATTCAGTTGTTTTTTTTTTCCTGCCCATAAATACTATTTTTAAATGTATGCTAAAGTGTCATTATTTTTCACAAGGGCAAAACCACAGTGTTGACACTTTTTAGGACAATCAAATTAAAAATACCTTACTTACAGCCGATTCTTCATAATGAAGGAAAAGAGAAAGTATTTCAACATCAACACAATTACACACAACAACTTTAAGTACAATCCAGACTAACCATCACAATATCATGAATAAATTTATTGTAATAAATTACCCATTTAACTTTAGCGCCTTTTCTCCGCATTTATTTCCATCATGGTAAGGTTAAAAGCAGGAGCAACACTCGCCTGATGAGTTGTAGAGAATCGTGTGAACATGCTGCTATTTCGTTATCACCCTGACATGCCCAGAATGCCCCCTTGCCGACTATGAGGATGACACGTTATTAGCATGCTAAGAGAATGCCTTGATTGTGACAACATGACACAGAAGCCCCAGCTTCAATGTTTTTTTTCTCTTACTCCCACTCTTTCCTGTAGGTATCTTTAGGCATGTGTCTATAGCTGACAGTCTTCTGTAAAACAACTAACCTTGAGTTACAGGACAACACCTTTCACCTCTGATACAAACCTGCTCCTGCACCCTGCTCCTTCAGTCTTGCTCAACATTTCATTGGAGACACTGGGGATATCCAGCCAATCTGACATACGACTCAGAAATGGGTTCTCAGGTCACGCTCCCAGTAAAACCCACAATCGTATGAAAGTGCAGTGCTTAACACCCTATCTAAGATACCAGACATCTCATTTAGTAATCTGTCACTTAGCAACAAATTTATGAAGAATTGTGAATTACAAAACTTATTCCTACTTCTGTCAATTTTTGAGTTTTAAACAACTACATTCTCGCCTGAAATACTTTTAAAACTAAATTTCATGAAAAAAATATGCAAATATGGTGGTTGAAATACAATGCTGCGTGAACTCAACCAATCAGCATGCTCAGCGCCCAAGTCCCGCCCCCGAAATTTCCGGACCTTTGAAAAAGTACTACCTTTTAAAAGTACAAATGTTTACCCAGAACTTTATTTATGGTGCTTTTCCACTGCATGGTACGGTTCGGTATGGTTCACTTTTGGGGGGGTTTTCACTGGGTACAGTACCTGGTACATTTTTCAGTAACCACCTCGGTTTGAGGTTCCAGCGACGTACCATTACCAAAATCTGACCCAAACTCTGCTGATCACTGATTGGGCCGGATAGAATCATCATTACCTGCTTCACAACCGCGTCCGAGTCCGGGTCCCGACCACGCAGTGGCAAAGCGCCATTAGATCCTGTTCCTGCTGTAAACACCCAGATACCAGCCCAAAGTCCCGAGTTCAGGGGAACTTTCCTGCTGTGGAAACCTGCTTTCCACTCAAACCACAGTTTCACCTGTCTGTGATTGTGGGGAACCGCAACACCCAGAGGCAACTCAGTTTGTTTATTTATTTATTTATTTTTAATGTTTAATTCTTTACTCAGTACCTACAGTACCTCTTAACAGACACACACACACACACAAACTTTAAGGTTATTTAAGGGATAATGATCAATAAGTTTCCTGTAACTCCCACTAAATCACCATAATGAACTTCATTGCTTTAATTAATCACAGTGCTGCAGTTAGTGACCGCTGCCCGTAAAGCCACATCAGCATTACAGATTCTTCCAAACCACATGACCTATTTTGTAATCCCACAAATAAGATCCCACTAAAATCAGATGCAAACACAACGATTTGTGTACAGAAATGCACTAGTAATATGAGCTTCGGAAATACTATCTGATTTTTGATGCCCTGAAGTCAGACATTACAGTAATTATCAGACTGTGCTTTTCAAGAAAATATAATAATCCTGTTTTGAAATAGCAAATAGCTTTTAGTTTACAAAAGCTACATGATATTACCAATTTGTAGGACATGGTATTTTAGGGTCTTTTTCATTCTAGAGAGTATTTTAATATACAAATCCTCGGTTTGTACTTCTAATTCATGACCGGCATTTTGTTTTGTTCTCTCTCCGCATTCGTCACTAGTCACGCAATGCCGACGTCCTACGTCATCCGCTGGAACGGCTTCCGCGTATAACAGATAACGGAAGTGAGAGAAAAGTGTTTATTACATTTGAAATATGGATATTTTTCTTACAAAAATGCATGGATTCACTACAGGAGGCCTTTATTCACCCCCCGGAGCGGTGTGAGGCCAGTTTATTATGAATGCACGCACTTTATTTGACGATTTGTGGACTGTTCAACTGCAACACCCGCTGACTGCAATGATAGAGCTTGGAATAACCAGGACAATTTTTAATATAACTCCGACTGGATTCGTCTGAAAGAAGAAAGTCATATACACCTAGGATGCTTCGAGGGTGAGTAAAACACAGGCTAATTTTCATCTTTGGGTGAACTTAAAACCCCCCCCCCTTTAAGGCTCAAGCAAGAGGTGTCCACTTGCAGAAAGTGTGTGATGTGGCAGGCTGGTGCTCCCCGCACACATTTATCAGATTCTATAGTTTGGATGCTCATGCTACTCCAGGCTCACATGTCCTTGAGTCAACATTCCAGAGTCATATCTGAGACTGCTTCAATGTTTGTGCATACACAGTACACAACCTTGAGGGGTCCAGACACTTCCAGTGTGGCGACATTGGTATTCTCATTCCAATAAGCATTATTGAAACACAACATCGAGAGCAGTTTATAATAGGGAGTCCCTTCAGGCAAAGGTATAACCTGAAGTTGTGTCCGTTTCTCGTCTATTCATAAGCTCTCAGGTGCACGCATTCAATGACGTCACTGACCAAGCTTATTTAAGATAATTATTGGCATGTTTGACACACATGCTTCACGACCAGTCGAACAAAGAATGTTTCCATAAGCGTTATTGCAAAGCAGCATCTTGTTTCCACTTTTTCAGGGAACAGGGTTAGTCAAGTAACCCAAGACATTCTCTTTTAATATATCCAAGCCATATCTGGCATAACTTGTGTTTTAATGTTTTGCTGCTCTGATGCAAACAACTTACCTCAGTCAGACATATCCACTCACGGTATTATGGATATTGTTTTAGATGTTTTAGGATGTGTAAGGAGTTTAATTCGATGAGGAGAGGAGATTAATGTGTCAGTTAAGATTAGAAAGCTGTGAAACATATTTTGGATGTTGAAACATGTGTGCTTGTTAACTGAAACATGGCCTAGTTATCTCAAACAGCAAGAGGCTGGAAAAATATCTTACAATCTACAGTCTACACTCTAAAAAATACTGGGTTAAAAAACAACCCAACTTGGGTTATTTGGCAACCCAGCAGTTGGGTTAATGTCCAGAAGGTTGGGTTAAACATTTACAGCCCAATTGCTGGGTTTGTCCCTATTTTATCCAGCACTAGGTTGTATTTAACCCAGCATTGGTAGAGTGTTTGAAATCAAATATATTTCGGGTCAAATATTTTCCCCCCCGTAGGTGTCATACAAGTTCGACTGCCAGGATATACCAATCATTTGCATAAGAAAAAAGGGAGGCAATGAGTTAGAATCAACTCACAGGATTGAAGCATTACTGCATTTAAAACAAACTATCGATTTTAATCTTGTCCTAATATAGGAGTATGATCACCAGGAGGTTGAAGCCATTACTGGGAAGGTGATGTGTAGCCCATAGAGTAAGCTAATATGTGTCCTTTTTCATTTGTCACTGTTAGTATTAGCCACCTTATACAGATGGGGAGCCTGGTGTTTTGGAGATGGGAACAAGGGGAATTATATATTAATCATGAATGCAAGCCAAAGGGCAAAACATGCTGAGGGAAACATGTTTCTGTATGAGCAATCGCCCGAGCAGAGGGACTCAACTGTTCTGCTGAAAGGACACAAGAAATGTCCACACAAAGACACTGTACACTACACACATACACACCTCATCTCCAATGAGAGCATACTTAAACGAACCAATGCAGCACATCTTACTAAAGGCAATGCACACATTATCATAGCAGGGGATCTGCAGTCTGCAGAATATCTGAAAATTAAAGTATTTGGTATTTCTCAAAAATATGTTCATGACAATGAATTTGCACAGAAAAACACTACTATGTCAAGAGTTTTATCACTGTGTCACAGAGATGTATCTTGCACAGAGCAAACATGACTGCTTGGTGTCATCTTATACAGACTGAACATTTAATGTTGTTATCTAATGTGACCTATACTCACATAGCCAGACATTTGTCTTTTAATATAAATGCTATATGAACTTGCAGTTTATTAAGCCATTGCAATTTATTTTTGGTAAACTCTGTCCGTTGAAGAGAGTAAAAATATATACACTGGTGAGCAAATGGTTGGAATTATTTAATTAATTTAATGCTTTTGCTCTTCTGCTTACCAAGGCTGCATTGGGTTTGATCAAAATTGGGCCAATGAAACAGTAATTTGGTGAATATTATTTTGATCAAAAAAACCCCCCCCCTTTCAATTTAATACTAATACACAAAATTTATTTCTGTAATGCACATCTCAATTTTTAGTCTTCAGTGGTCACATGATCTTTCAGAAATCATTCTTTCAAAAACATTTTAAAATCTGAAATCTGAATTAGTCCAGATTTTTTAGCTGAGTCTCTTTTTAGCATAACTGAAGCATACACACATAGATATACAGTACATCTGCATATAAACTCGACAATATCAACATACATACATTTAGATAGAAATATACTTTTCTCTGTTTGGTTCCCCTCGCTTCTCTCACATTGTTTCTGTCTCTAGTGTCCTATCAAATAAAGATGAAAATGCCAAAATATATATATTTAAAAAAAATTCTGGTTGAGAGCAATATATCTGTGTTGTATTTATATAAATACAAAACAGAAAATTAGCCACTATTGGTGTCACGGTGCGTGGTTTTAGTCAAGGGCACACGATGAAGGAGTAGAAGTAAGAAATCTTTTAATAAACAAACACACTACACCATTAAAGCAACATTAATACGAGACAAAGATGACATGGAAACTGAGGGTTTTTAAGGAAGGCAAACTAAGGAGCAAACAAGATGATTAATATGACACAGGTGGGAACAAATGAAGGTGATTACCATTGACACAGCACAATGAACCAATTAGTGACAGACAGAACAAACAGAACATAATCGTGACAGTAGCCTCCTCCGCTTGGAAGGCTGACCTCACGCAAACAACCAAAGATAATATAAAAGAGTCAAGAGGGTGGAGCTTAATGGAGTCGTGTGCAGATTAAGGGACCGCACCTGGAGAAATCGGAGGAGACCAACACAATGGTGGAGCCGACGGTGGGAGGAACCAGGGTGGAGCTTTGGCAGAAGGACTGGGCGACACCCAGAACCCACCCCGGATCGGAACCAGGGTAGGTGAGAACCGGCTGAGGCAGAACTGTGACGGACCCATGCGAATCGAAGGCCTGTAATCCATGGGCGCTGGCTCACTACTGGAGGCGGAGCCGGGATTCGCTTGACCAATGCGAGATGGAGCGCGCGAGGACGACCGGAAACTCAAGGAATGATAGCCCGGGAAGCCAAAGGGTGGAGGGTCGAGTGGCAGCCGGATCACCCTAAGTCTGTGCGGAAGCTGAGCGACGACCAACCAAGTTTTGCCCTAGTCCACGATCGAGCCTAGAGAAGTCCTAGGGCAGACGAGCCTCGGTGGAGCCGAAGGAATACAGAGCCGGAGCGGAGTCGGCGGGCTTACAGGCTGAGGTGGAGACATGGGCCTGGAGGGCTGAAATGCAGCCGGGGACTCAGCGCCATACCGAGCTGGTGGAGGGGAAGCCTGAGGCGAGGCTGATAAGCCGCACTGAGCTAGCGGCGGAGGCAGAACTGAAGAGCTGGACGACACCAGTGGGGCCGACAAATCCTGGGGACTGGATGAAACCAGCGGAGGAGATGGGACCAGGAAATCTGATAGGGACATCAGAGGAGGAAGATCTCCGGACGGGACCGGCGAAGAAGACAAAGGTTTGAGGGTGGGAACTGGATCCATGGACCACAGATCTATGAGGTTCATGTCTGCTCCTGGCTACACAGTGGACTGATCAGCGTGATTAGTCTCCTCGACTTTGGTGGACTCCGGCTCTGGTTCCTGGATGAGCCCTGTTGGTGTCTCGGGCTCGCTGACTTTAAGGGAGAGGCCGCCATTCTGGAGCATCCAGCCCAAATATTCCAGCAACTTTCGGCTTTCTGGTCTGAGGAGGAGACGTAATGCTGGTGAGTCCATATCTTTTCTTTTTTGAGGTCTCGTATTCTATCACGGTGCGTGGTTTTAGTCAAGGGCACACGATGAAGGAGTAGAAGTAAGGAGTCTTTTAATAAACATAAACACTACACCATTAAAGCAACATTAATACGAGACAAAGATGACATGGAAACTGAGTTATTTTTACGTAAGCAACTAAGGAGCAAACGATACAACAGAGGCAATTTTCTTTCTCTCTTTTGAATGGGCAGCTTGTTTTCCCTTCTCCGGATGTAGCCTCTGGCAGTGGTAGGGCAAAAGTCTTTCTTTTTCTTGGTATTATTTCCATTCCCATAGGTTTTAGTTTTGAGTGGTTTGTCAAAATATGTTTTTTGAGCACTGGTGATGATCTTCGAGTAAAAATCTAGAAAAATCAAAGAAAGTAACAGAAATAAGGAGCAAAGCGCATAGCATAAGCAAAACGTCCAACGGTACGAAGCCGTAAGGATCCAGGTAGTAATAAAGTATTTCACCACCAGTAGTTTGGCTTTCACAACCGAAAAAAACAACAGCGGCCTAGCCGTATGGGAACCCCGGTTCAGCGTGCGCTGAGGCCAGATCGAGTTAGCTAGGCCGGGCTGTGTGACCAAGCCCCGGCTTAGCGTGCGCTTGAGCCGGGTTAGGTAACGAGCTGCGGGTCCTAACCGGAGTGCCCGCGGATTCGACATGAGCGGCCACCCCATGGACGACCCGTGCTGGACTCCACTTTGTCCGGTGAATTGATGTATTTCCTCAGCGACCAGCCCAGATCAGCTCTAGGCATGACGAGCGGATATCGTCCTCCTTTTGGAAGACCAAACAAAGTAGTTCGCTTTCACAACGAAGCACACAGTGTACATGGCTGCAGCGTCAACAATACTACAGTGAGAATAAAGTTACGCCTTCTTTCTTTGTGTGTACATTTGGGCGGCGTTATGCAAATCTCCACATAGTGAGGTAGATATGTGGGGGCGGGTTAGAACGAGACGTTTTAGGTAGGCATGGCTGACTCTTAAACTTTTATAAAGAATATCTCTCTGAATTTGAGACTTTAGTCTTTGCAAATTACAGATCTTCTTTATGCACCAAATCTGTACCCTCCAAAGGAAGGAAAAAGTTAATCGCTCATATTACCAATTAATGAAACCAAGGTAGACTAAGAGTACATTGAAAAATTTTTTTAAATAAAATAAACATACATACATACATACATACATAAATTTGAGAATTAATAAAATCATACTGCCCTACCGTAATATTTTGACCTATTCCCATAGAGAAAACACAAATAGACATTTTATTGCACTGTGCTAGTGGTAAATGGATTTAAAAATAAAATAAAAATAAAAACTCTCTGAGATGATGCCTCAATTACAAATTTCCCAATATGACTTGGTCTCTTCAAAACTAAATCGACTGTCCTTAGTCCCCACCACTGGCTGGAATTATAAACGTAGTGTCTATTTACATTAAGTTCAAATAGCCTAGAAACCATTTATTTGTATTAACATTTGAGGGATCAAGAAAAAACAAAAATATTTTCTCTTTTTGATTGGAAGCAGCTTTCATCCACAGTGCTGGTGAAAGTGCCCATCAGTGACATGAAACTGGACAGTACAAAAGCATGGCTGAAGTAACATTTTTGCTCAGTCAAGTGTGAATCAGTTGACCTGACATATGTTCTTGCAAGACTCCGTGTTCTTTTTTAACAGCTGGAAATCCATTTTTCTGTCAACACACCACGGAAGAGAATAAAACACAGATGATAGACACTTTTACAACATCTAATGCTCGCATTATTCATATTCACACACTTTAGAGTTTTCATTCAACTAGCTTAGCATAACTCATCCAATAACACCCCCCACAGCTCATGCATATCTGGAACGTAAAAATAAGGACGCTCCCCATCTCTGTAATTCTGCTTGTCATTTGTATTATTGTCATCATTATAGTTCTCCTTTCTTCAAGCCTGATTTGAAACTCCAATGCTTTTTTGTCACTGTTTTCCACTCTTTATCTAAACACACAGCCATTTCCTCAAGGGGTTGGTATTTATAGACCAAGAAATGTACATGGATTATTTACTGTCATCATATCATCCTAGCTGTCAAGTAGCATCTTTTGCAGACTAAACCTTTCCCATATCTGTGTACTCGTAATTGATTGTGTGTTATATCGCCACCAAAATACCGTGGAGATAACCACGCTGCCATATACACTGCTCAAAGACCCCTGAGAGATCAGAAACGCTGTCACATCTTATCGCAACTTTTTGAACAGTGAGGTGAGAGGAGGGAACAGAGTAAAAACAGTGTGCTCTGCTGAAACTAGAAATAGCATTGTGTTGCCATGGCAAACATTCAAATGAAGCACTCCATAATCAATGAGTGTAAAATGAGGTTTTGTAATGAAATGGATGGAAGCCGTGATATGAGCGAGTATAATTTTTGACTTTGCATTCAAAAACCGAAAGTATGTGCACAACAACATGGTATGAATGATTATGTTTTGGAAGAAACGTAATCATTCATAACATTCATAACATCCCAACACGCCAATTTGACATTTCAATTTAATTTCAATTCCGTTAGTCATTGTGAATGTTTGCATATGACCTTTTTTGTTTTTTGTCACAAATGTTGTGTTATATAGTGCTATATAAATACATAAAGAAAGAAAGAAAGAAATGTGTTTCATCATGCAATGTTGGTTTTGTTGGTTTTAAATACAATACAATTTGAAATTTAAAATTCAAATTGGTCTCAATTGTTATTCTTAATGAGATTATTATTGTGGTTTTGTTTGTTTTTTGTTGTTGTTGTTGTGTTTGTTGTTGTTGTTTTGTTGTTGTTGTTGTTAATCCCTTCAAAATAAAATCCAATATCATCATAAGCCAGATTTTAATTTTAATTCATTATTTAAATTATTCTTATTGTTGTATATTGAGTATCACTTGTGTACATATAAATAAGATTGTTTATAATAATAAATTTTTAATTCCCACATCCACTGTCATCATTTGTTGATAATTTTCTCAAATGTAATGCCCCGAATATTTTTTGTATGAATATCTGAACATGCAATTGTCGAAATTAGATAATAGCTTTGTTTATATTCTGATTATGTGTTTTTAAACACTTTCTGTATTCATGTAAAATAATTTGAGTTTATGAATTGACAGAGTACGGCACGACTTATCCCAAATGGAAGCCCTTCCGCCCCAGTTTCTGCCCCTGTGGTAGAACTTAAAAGCAGCGGAGAGTGGTCTCGCCCGCGGTCACCTAATGACCTGGAGCAGCAAATTAGCTTTAAAGTCGGCTGCTTTGCCTCAGTACAAATTAAAATAGTTCAGAGGAACACTCATTTAATAAGAAAGTATTAACATTATAGATGCTCAGCATGAAATAACATCCAGGACATTTGTTCAGTGATGCTCAACTTGTTCTCATCCATTGTCGAAACGAATCCTGGTCAAACACACTGTTAATACTTCTCGCGCGGTAGCACTAGAATCTTTGCCATCATACACACGCAAGGCATGGAATTAATAACACATCAAAAATACAGCCTGAAGTATCTTCATGTCTACTTTGATTGTTAAAATTCCATTGCTCCCATGTGCCCCTTGTCCAAATTGCATTCAGATGTATCTTTTGAATGAGATGTGACTGCGTAAATGGATCAGGATAATTTTCAATTATTAAAATCAAAGTTTTATTCTGTTCTTCATATAAAGATATTGTATGGCTTCAGAAGACTTGGAATGCAACATGAGTTTGTAATACTTTTAAACTTTTTTTTTTTTTTGCAATAAATTACTGCAGGCAAATAATTAAATGCATCTAGATCTGACGCACAAGGCAAGTGACTGAAAGCAATGGAGTGCCTAGTTTGTCAATACAGAGATGCCAAGTGTACCTTTAACATCTTAATAATGATGCACAGAACGGGTTGCACTACTTTATCAAGGCCTGTACTGGTAGATAAATATTAAATAGCGGGTATGTAATAGTACATAAAAAATTATGGTTTATGGTGCTGTTGTAATTTGGGGAAGCGATTTTTTGATGCAACATATTTTAGCCTGTACTGAATATATATTTAACATGTACTGAAAATGTTACACCTCAAGTAAATAGTCAACCAAATTCAAATTAAATTTAGCCAGACCTTCCTACCTACCTTCCTTCCTTCCTTCCTTCCTTCCTGACCGACCTTTTTTAATCAATTTCATAATTCAACCTTTCGGTGAAACATCAGACTTCTCTCTGATGATGCATGCAGTGCTTTTCTTTTAGTGTACATTTACATTACAACAATTGTACTCAAACGGAAAATGTTTTATTTTTTTCCTTTGCATTCTTGAAAAGTTTCCCATACAGTTAACGACATGGTCAAACCTATCCCAATTCACACAAATTTGCAAAAACACTACAACATATAGGCATGTACTTTGTAAAGAAAGACTATGCACCTTCACACATATTCATTTATAACTTAATATGCATGCTCATGAGGTCAGTGTTTTCACAAATTCACATTTTCGTAGTTTACACAGAGATGATAATGGTATAATTTTAAAAAACTCATACTTTGAAACCCATTTACAAAAGTGTATGTTTTTAGGCCCCCAAAATGCTGTTGTTTTATAAATTAACAGCTAAAACACATAACATGTTTTATGTTTTTAGTTGAAAACTGTAAAGTGTAAACACCCTCTTAGTCTGCTTAAACCCTGCCCTCGCAAGCTCGCAATCAGATTCGCTTCAATATCTGCGTGCAATACACGCATATCAAAATTCAATCAATAAGCTACTTATGCTTCATCGTGACTTTAAAGCTTACAAAACATGTCAACTTAGAAACTAGACAACAAAGAACACATAAAACACAAGGGCTTATATACACAGGGGTTATCAATACTTTTGCCTATTATTTTATGAGTACTGCGACTTCGGACATACTTCTTTTGTCATCTGCTATACAGTAGGGAAGTATGCAATTTTGTATGCAACCAATCTGTGCCCTTTGTAACGAATCAGCTCATGTGAAATATGAATAATTAATCATAACTAGTTTTAATTATAAATATTTAGATCCGCTGTAGATATTTAGCTGACCTCTCAGGGTCAACTGTCTTGTCAATTCTAAGAACGTTAATTTCCTGGTTAAAGGAAATAACTTTCTTACTGTACAATTCTACCAAGCTTGTAGCGTAAATCTGCATGATTAGTGACTCCGGTTATGAGCAAACAATGAACACGTCAAGTGTGATACAAGTAAGGTTTTATTAACTACATAAACACTTAAACTAGTCTAACATACTACATAAACACATAAACTGGTCTAACATCCTACATAAACACATAAACTGGTCTAACATACACATACACACACACACACACACACACACACACACACACATACAGTTGGTATAGGAAAGGGTTAAAGTTTAGCTCAGTACAGAAAGAGACATAAGGAATGACATTTATGGAACCATTTGCGTATTCAGCAGATCTACAGCCTGAAGGCTTCTTAGTTTTCTTAGTTCAAACACACCTTTGTTAAAAGGTGTAACTGATACTTAATGTAGCAATTAATAAGACTAAGTTTGATACTTGCGAGTCTCGGCTGTCTGAAAGAGATTCCTGATGCAATCTTAAGGCCCAAGATCTTGCTGAAATTATTTGATGAAAAGAACCAGTTTGAGTCAGAGAATCTTTGGTGAATGGAAAAGTCAAGGCCGAAAGGCCTGGCACAATGCCTTGGTATCCTGCAGCGTTTTCTCACATCTTCATCTTAGCCTCTGACTGAACCACCGACTGGGGCGGGTCACATGAAGTGTGGCCTTTAAAGCCTGCAGAGATTCACGCCTCTCTACAGGCTGCGAAGTCCGGAATCTCAAGTGGGAGTTCTGAGTTTTTATGGCCCTTTGTTTCTAAGCATGGTATTTCGCATATGTAATTCGCTTGGGTGTTGATGCACAAAATAGTAAAGATTCTTAGAACATCAATATGTTACATAGGTATCAACATGTAATATGCACTCTCAATTAGATCATCCAAAGATGAATTCATAGAGACCAAACATGATATAGGTGAGGTTATATTAACTAGTGGTCTATCATAACATGCATAAAACAGCATACACTACAACAGACAATATACAAGAACAGTAATGGTATACACAATGACCTGAAGGATATGTGTATTCAATCAAAGAAAGGTTTTCCTATGAATTAATTAGAGAACAGTCCTTTCTCTGGGCATTATGTGTCTTTCTTATGAGGAAATGAGTGAGTTTCTCTACCCACATTCCTTAGGGCAATAAAACCAGTGATATCAGCAATGGTTGCCATGGAATCAGAGGCCTGTTCTGCCTTTCGGAGGTAGAACGCATTTCGGGGGAAGGGTCCATAGACCCTCGTAATTGGCCCTTTGGTTAGGTGAGGGGGCGTTAGATATTATTTGTTAAATATAACAAAAAGTTGTGTGTCTGATTGGTCCAAATGCTACACCTTCAATATAATGTGGTGCCTGATATATTCTACATACTTGTGTCCTACCTAAAGTGAATTTGAATTAATTTGCTAAATAAATTTTAACCCAGCAAAATGTCTTGACAAACAAATAATTTCCTAGAATATCATGTAAAAGCTCCTCCCAAGTGCACAGGGGAAGCCCATTAGCCTTTTCCTAAACAGACTGAGCTAACGAGGAAATTAAGTCTTCATTAATTCACTCGGAGTACCTGGCAAATGAAGAAAAGAAAAAGAGTTTGAGTCTCCAACTGGCTCAAAGGTTCATTTATAGATACAGAAAGAGGCAAAGTCTAGTATCTATCTAGTATGTTGATACACCTGGATTCAAGCCAGCTGTTGCAGAGGCTTGTGGGATTGAATCTTTATGCAAATAATTGAGATAATTATTTTAAGCGAGAAATAGATTGTGTGACAGCAGAAGTTTGAGCCATATGCAGGAGACACACAGAGGCAATTAAGTGTGTTGACTTCATCAATAATGCCACAGGCGACCATGCACGCCATCAGCCATGTCTTAATGAGTGGCGTGTGGGCAGCAGTCGAGGTGTTACCCCTTGGATGACATTGACACATCACCCCTCCAGTGCTGCAGGAGGGCCTGCACTTCACAAACGACCCAATACATGGTGCTAACCTTGTCTTTTCATATCACCTCTACCACATGCTGTATGAGAGTTCTCACTATTTATTATTATGATACATAAAGAAGTATCCTTCACTGCTATACAGGGATAGTTCACTCAAATGAACAAAGTAATAAATCATAATAAAAATTATTATATATATATATCTATATAAATATATATATATACAGTATATATAATATGGTGACCGGATTTCACCAAGTACAACATGTTCCTGGATCAACATCTTTGTTGATCCTGGAACAACATTCCTATCAACCAATCAGAATTGAGGGATAACTTTTCAGGAAATGTCTGTTTTAGGCTTACAATCAGGGTTAGGTGATTCTACACCCTTGTTAATCGGCTATCATTTCACACTGTTTTTAGGAATACATTATGGGTAGGGATATATAAATATAATCATCATTTACTCACCCTTATATAGTTCCAAACCTGTATGAATGTCTTTCTTTTGATAAACACAATATAAGATTTGAGAATTTTGGTAACAAAAACTTGCTGTAGCCAGCACTTTCCCTGGAATTTTTGTTTTCCCCCTACTACTGAAGTCAATGGCTAACTATTGGTTTTATTTGAATTTCTGTATGAACTACAGTTAGGTCCATATATATTTGGACACTGACACAATTTTCATAATTTTGGCTCTGTATGCCACCAGAATAGAATTAAAATTAACCAATCAAGATGGAACTGAACTGCAGACTTTAAGCTTTAATTCCAGGGGTTGAATTTTTTTAGGGATTACAACCATTTTATACACAGTCCACCCATTTTCAGGGGCTCAAATGTAATTGGACAAATAAATATAAATACGATTTTCATGTTTTTAATATTTTGTTGAGAATCCTTTGCATGCAATGACTGCCTTAAGTCTGGAACTCTTGGACATCACCAGAGACTGGGTTTCCTCATTCGTGATGTTTTGCCAGGCCTTTACTGTAGCTGACTTCAGTTGTTGTTTGTGGGTCTTTCTCTTTAATTTTGTTTTCAGCAAGTGCATGCTAAATCGTCATTGAGATCAGGAGATTGACTTGGGCATTGCAGAATAATCCACTTTTTACCTTCAAAACTCCTGGGTTGCTTTTGCTGTATGTTTTGGATCATTGTCCACTTGTACTATGAAGCGCTGTGCAATCAACTTTGCTGCATTTGACTGAATCTGGGAAGACAGTATCCCTATACACTTCAGAATTCATCCAGCTGCTTCTGTCTTCTGTCACATCATCACTAAACACCAATAACCCACTGCCACTGGAACTCATGCACACTCATGCCATCACACGGCTCCACCATGTTTCACAGATGATGTTGTATGCTTTGGATCATGAGCTGTTCCAAGTTTTCTTCCTGTCATTCTGGTACAGGTTGATCTTAATTTTTAGGCGTCCAAAGAATGCTTTTCCAGAAGTGGTCTAGCTTTTTTTAGATGTTTTTTTTGGCAAAGTCTAATCTGGCCTTGTTTGTACCTCATGGTGAACCCTCTGTATTTGCTCCCGTGAAGTCTTCTCTTGATTGTAGACACGTCTTCCTACTGGAAAGTGTTCTTCTCTTGGCTGGATGTTGTGAAAGGGTGTTTATTTACCATGGAGAGGATTCTCCGATCATCCACCAATGTTGTCCTCTGTGGACATCCAGGCCTTTTTATGTTGCTGAGCTCACCAGTGTGTTATTTTTTTTCTCAGAATCTACCAAACTGTTGATTTGGCCACTCCTAATTTTCCTGCTATCTCTCTAATGGATTTGTTTTGATTTTGAAGCCCAACAATTGTCTGTTTCACTTGTATGGATAGCTCCTTTGACTGCATTATGTGGGTTCACGGCAACAGCTTCCAAATGCAAATGGCAACACTTAGTATCAACTCCAGAACAATTACCTGCTTAATTGATGTAGAAATCAAAGGAATGGCTCACATCTGTCCATGAAATGGCATTTCAGTCAACTGTCCAATTACTTATGGTCCCTTGAAAAAGGGGGGAGGTACATATTAAAGAGCGGTAATTCCTTAACCTTTCCTCCAACTGTGATGAGAACACCCTCAAATTAAAGCTCAGAGTGTGCATGAATATATTTTGGACAACAGCTACAATCCAAATAAATATGGACCTAACTGTATTTATTTAAGTATGAGCTTGGTTATCACCAAAGCTCTATTCTGTAGTAGTTCATTAGACTGTCACTGGTTTCCTGCCCCCCTTTTTTTTTTTTTTTTTGAGGAACACGGGTGATACAAACTTCCGAATTGGCCTACAAGAAGAAGTATTCATAACTCAAGCACTCCAGGAGGTTTTTGCAGCCTCTTCTTCTACTTAGTTGTATGGAGCTCACTGTGCTGAGTATATATAAACAAAAAAAATGCTTTTGCATGTGTGGCATGACATTTGAATAAATATGACTTAAATTGTTTTCACAAAGCAATAAAATTAATTCAAAAGATGGGATCATGCACACAAATTATATGGACGGATTTTATAGCACCTTTATGTGCTCGCTGGAGCTTGACAGTAACCATTCTATCTTCCTTGTATTTTATGAATGAAAATATCACATAGGTTTGGAGAGATGGTGAGTAAACAGGATTTTTATTTTATTTTCCTTTCATATTGCTCCTACACAGCAGTATCACATTATGTTTAGCAACACAAAATGTACACAAAAATAGAATAATGTACAATGTGCTTACTTTTAGTTGCCAATTAAAGTTAGGTTTGCATTATTCATCAGAAAAAAAAAAGATTTCTACAGTAATTTCCACCTTCTAAAATGTTAGACTTGTAGGGTTTTGTTTAATTTCTATCAGCAACATAACAGAGAGAGAGAAAGAGGACTGACTGTATAGACTCCTGGAAGGGTTTTGACAGTGCACCACAACAGACTCTACTTTTCTTTTTCAATTAAACGCACACTTAAATAGTCAAGTCTCAATCTTTGAGGTTGCACATGCGAAACAATGCCAGTAAAATATAATGTAAGACTAGTCTGTGAAAAAGTAGTTTGGAAGTAGACAAAAACAAATTGCCTTAGACAACCTGGCACAATACTGTTGTGGGATAGTGCTGTCATCATCTAATTATACTGAAAATAAGATAGCCTAATGCATTACAAACAATCCACACAGAGCCTGTATGCCTCCGTTTCCTGCCTTGAATGTGAAATTGAACAGTCTGTAGGTTTCCAAACCCTTATGCAAAGAAAACATTTTCTTATTAATTAACAATAAATGTCAAATTATTTAATGTATACTGAATATATGTACCTGGTTATGTCACATAGCCTACTTTCTGGAATACCCTTCAGGAAAAAGAAAACAGATAAACAAGGGAATCCAGGAACAGGCAGGAGGTCAAAATTCACAGAAACTAGAACTCAGAAATGCAGTGTTAACTATATAAGTTCTGTGTAGTGATGTGTCGTTAGCGAACGAGCCGGCTCTAAGAGCCGATTTTGCAGCGAACGAGAAGAACCGACTCCTGTCGGGAGAGCTGAATCTTCAACCGGATCCTTTTATTTTAGGACAATTTAGCAATTGTGAATGGTTTGTGTGTTGGTAAGCAATTTTTTATTCAGCGTTATAAAAAAAGCCTTATTTTTATGCATTTTTTCGCTACAAACATTTTTTTAAATACACATGCGGCTAATCACATGGGAGGATAGACTAGGATCATACCATTATGTGAAAGAAGGAATGGGGACACAAGCTCCGAAGATAGCGAGTGTAGTGGTACAGGTCAGGTACACAGAGCAACAGAGAGGGACAGGGGAGCCGGATTTAAACGCAAGCGCGTTGGTTAAGGTAGGAAGACACCGCAATTGTTTGATCCACATCGTGCCCGTCAGTAGAGGAGGTCTTATCAAAAACGGCACAAATAATCATAGAGAGGAGAAACTGCATCAGCACATCCAAGCTGAGGCATCTGATATTTCTGAATGCCAACTTGCACTAAAGACTGAAGTGTTATTATTAAAATGTTAAATAATAGTATCAGTGTATTTATTTTTTTTTGTAACGAAAAAGAAAATGCATAAAAATAAGGCATTTATGAAAACACTGATTAAAAATTTGCTTACCAACACACAAATTATTCACAATTGCTAAATTGGGCTAAAATAGAAGGCTCAGAGTGATTAAATCAAAGAGCGTTTGGGGCTGGCGTCCAAGAAGTAGCCGGCTCTTCTAAGGGAGCCGAGCCAAAAGAGCCGAACATCCCATCCCTAGTTCTGTGGGAACACAGAGCGTATATAGGCAAACTTCAAAAAGCAAACCAGTTACAGGTGGAGGTAATCAGTCCACAAAGAGGATTCTAGTAAATGTAGTTCCTGGATAAAATAAAGAACAGGGAGAGTGCCCTCTGATGAAGGTCATGGGGCACTCCAGCTAGTGGGTGTAGCAAGTATACATAATAATGTTTTTTTTCTTAACATAATAATGTGTCCTGTGTGATGGAATTCTCATGCATTATGTTCAGTCTGATCTCAGCAAGTGTGGTTTGGTGGTTTTGCGTTGCATGCTGTAGCAGCTGAGGATGGAGTGACTGCGTAATCACAAAAATGAATAAATGAAACATGAAGGTGGAATATGGAATTGTGTAGATGGTATTCCTTATTATGGTATTTACATGCAGGTCATGGGACATGACTAATTGTATCATTATTAATGGATATTTTTTATAATTAATCACACTAATTTAGGTTGGTTAAACTGACCGCCCTCAAGATGCCTGTGTAGGAGTTGGGGGTTCTTGGAATCTTTTCTGAGCAGAATGTCAGATGTTTTAAAACGTCTCTGGGTGATCAGGCCAGTTGTTTTTCATTTTCTTTCCTTTACTTTCTCCATTCTGCAAACATGCAAATACTGCTGCACTTTCAGATACACTTACAGCGCTGATATCAGGTCTTCTCTTAATTCAATGCCCTCTTAAAAGCCCCCTTGCAGTGAAGAGACACAATTATAGAGATGATTCACATTTGCACACCTTGTTAGATAAATGTGATTCATGTAAATCCATCCTTATAAATAATTCATGGAAAAACATGCACTATGGGAGGTCAGGCTTTTAATTAGATTCAGAGGTATTTATCAAAGGCAGATCATTAGGTGCAGGTGATGCCGTGTGTTTAATGTGTGTCTTCAGCAGGATTAGCAGAAAGACGAGTATTACGTTTATCTTCATAAACGTCTGTGATAACATCAAAGCCCAATATTCTCATCTCAGAAATATCCTGCAGACAATATTAACACTCTTTGTCCACTCCGTTTAAACGATTAGTACATTTGGGACGCACCCATAGAAACCTAATTGATCACATCTGGCTGAAAAGATGTATTTCACTGCCCATCAAGAAAATATGATGTATACTTATGAATGATGATATGGACAACATTGTGATTAGTATTAGCTATAGTCAGAATTGCCCCCTATCATCATGCATTTACCTTCATATAATTCCAAACCATTTCAAGCTTTTCAAATGCTGTTCATTTTTTACTGTTCATGTTTTAAATTTGAATAACTTTTTAAACTACATTTCAATCGATTTCAATTGAAACTGACTAAACTTGAAATTAATATTCATTATTCAGTTCACTGTGCATTACATGAATATAGTAACACAATGGGACTAGAGTGATTATATTGTAGTAGTATACTTTATATACTATAGTATGTTAGTGTCATGTTGTTTTATTTATTTAATTTACATTTTAAAATAATTTTAGGCCTCAAAAGGCCCAGTGGGATTTGTATTGTGGTTGAACACTGCCATCTAAAGATAGTCTGCAATCAAGACCAGTGATTCAGAAAGCAGCTTCACTGAGCAAATATACAGATTGATTTGGTAAAAGCCTATACACAGCCATTACTCACTTAATCAGTCATTTGAATAAATCATATACTGATAAACTAGTGACTTTCAGGATTCACATAAAAATGCAATTAGATAATGTACAGTTGCAAACTTTTCAAGACAGAAAGCCCAAGTAGTACACCTTAAAGGAATAGTACAGCTTTTATGATTTGCCAAACCTGTATGCTGTTAATATTTAAAAGGAAAACAAAAGGAGATTTTTTTTCATGTAATTTCGTATTTCCTTATATGCAACGTTTTGGATAAAATAATCATAAAACATTCTAGCCATATGATTAGCACTGTGTGAGGAATATTATTAAATGTATGTAGTTTATGTTGATGCTATGTGTTCGGTTACAGCACATGAGAACCAATAGTGTTTGATCAAATCTGGTGCTAGTTTAAAACTGCATGGATAAAAAAAATCATGAGCGTTGGGGGTTGTATTATTAGTGAGTGGGTGAATTATTATTATTATTATTGTGGGGTGAATTATTACTTTTAGGATAAGTTTCATTGAATGATATCTTAAATATTCCAAACAATATATTGTTTATATGTGAGGATGGGACATCGGTCAGAGGGTTCCCTGCCTACAGCCTGAATGTTGGGATAGACTCCAGCATCTCTGTGACCTATATAGGACAGACGTTATGAAAATAATAACCGTTTTATATGTATATTACTTTTTACTTTATTTCCCTTTGATAAAGGCATAAAATACTAATTATGAGAAAAGATTAAAAAAAAAACGGTAGAAAGAGCATTTACAGACTAAATGAATTTCAATGAACACCCACCAGCACTGTGTTGATGTTGCTGCTGTTAGCCCTCAGGCACACATAGCTAATTAAACGATACCACCATGGGACCTGCATAGCCAAATGTTGTTGCACTGATGACATGCTGTAACTTAAAGCTGCAGTCCGTAACATTTTTTGGTGAAAAATTATACGAAATTAATTTGTGAACAAGTACATAACCAGCCAGTGTTCAAAACTTCGGAATCTGAAGTACAGTGAATATCCACACCAGTGCAGTGACTGGTAGCCACACATACTCCTCAAAACATTCGATTCATCCGCGCTGGAGCCAAGCCGGTGCACCACCCACGCAAACAAGATAATTACACAAATAACTGCAATTGCAGGTTTCAAACAGAGATGTTGACAAAGAGGCAAAGCTTGCAGACTGCAGCTTTAACAACATTTCAAGTGATTTCATTTTCATATAACTCTTGGTGAAGGTCAGATTTGGCTTGCTGTCCAAGATGGCCAGAGGGCTAGACATTTGACAACAAACGTCCCCCGGGACCACACAATTAGCTTATTAGTAAATGGATAAGTACTGTCATGGTATAAAATATAAGTAGTTATTTATATATGGTAGAACAATGATTGACAGTGGTAGATGAACTAGCTTCTCCCAAACCTTCTTTCACTTTTTTTTTTAAACCTGAGGAAACACTTCTAAGTCAACACTGTCAATCTCAAAATCCTTTTTGCTCTTGTGACATGCCAGGTAATCGCAGGGGATACCTGAGATGGTGCCATTTCAGAGCAGCTTTCAGATGTACTGGGTGGATTTGGGAGCCAAGATTTAAGCTGGCAAGCTTGACACGATTAAACATTCTTTCCAAGCAGTAATGGCTCAAGATGCTGTCTTGCATAATTTAGGACTTATTTCAGATTTAAAGCATCCAAAGACAAAAATAACTAAATAAATAAAATCAGAGCATTTGTGGTCAATATTATTGATTTTTACACTGAATAAGTTTGGTTTAGTTCCTCACACAAAACTATCATATGGTTTTAGTATACTCAAAATAGCACAGCAATTGTATGGAAGGGAGCTACAGAAAGTTTCTTCCAAAAATCACCTTTTGTGTCCACATAACAAATATCACCACATAGGTCTAAAAGTAAAGTGAAAAGGGTGAGCAAAATGACATAAGTTTCATTATTGAGTAAATTGTTTCTTTTGGAGCCAAGCTTTTAACTGGCAAGCTTGGCATGATTATACAAACATTATTTCCAAGTAGTAATGGCTAATATATACATGTGTGTGTGTGTGTGGCTAATATATACTGTGTGTGTGTGTGTGTGGTAAACTTCTTTTAGATGCAAGTCACCCGATTCATCATTGCAGTATTGCAACATTGTTGGTTTGATCGAAACTCTGGTTTTCTACAAAGAAATTTGAACATAAAATGAAAATGAAAATAGAAAATGCCACTCATTCGTAGTATCTGCGTGACATCTAAGTTTGTCTTGTTTGTATTGAGTGCTAATTTCCTAGTTCATGATCTCACTAACTTCAACCAAAGTAATAAAGCCATTGATTAGAGTGAAATATTGAAATCTGGCTGTTCAAGTGATTAATAATCAGCACACAGTTTGCTGTGCTCTCAGAGTTGAAGCTGACTCAATGAGACAGCTGTTCATGTCGCAATATGCTGATTAAGTCAAAACTACAAGGAGTGCCACTCCACCAAGCATAGCAGTGCCATAATCTACACGGTAAACACTTATCATGCTGTAATTATGACAACCTGCATTGATTAGGTTGTGCCTCTCATCATCATTAGAGTTCATTTTAGCCTGTTAAAAATGGTCCCATCTGTACTCAGTCAGAGATCGAAATTAGTGCACATGGGTGGGAAAAGAGCTCAAGGATCCCTGACTTCTACCACTGCAAAACACAAACTTCCATTGAAAATGTTGCAACAATTGCCAAAAAAGCTGTGAAAAAGTTTATCTTGTGTTGCCAAAAGTCTGACATAAAATAGAAGACAGTATAGTTTGGTGCAGTCTCTTACAAATAATATAGCTAACCTCGCTTCATTGATCAGGCTCATTCTGAAACATGCTGGCAATTTTTGCTTATAATAAAAGAGCCATTTTACTGTCTGAGCTGAAGATTACAAATATTTGATGATTAAACCAAAGTCTTCCATTACATTAAACGCACATTAAAATGTGAATTGTTCCATCTATGCAGTGCCTGAAGTTCAGAAAGTATTGATTCCTCCAAGGTTCTGTGTAATGGACTCAGATTCACAGAGAGACTCAGAAAAATATGTTATGTTATATATTAAATATATTTATCTGTAATATAAATATAAATATAAATTAATATAAATACATGTACGTATTTTCAAAATATATACTGTATGTGTGTGTATTTATACATACATAATAAATGTACACAGTACACACACATTATGTAAACAAAAACTTTTATTTCGGATGCGATTAATCATGATTAATAATTTGACAACACTAATATATCTTGGTATACAGGTTGATTCATTGATTGCTTTTACAATGTATTCTTGAAGAATCTAAATTTTGATTGCATAGACTTTCAATGGAAGGAGAGACATTCTAATTTATAATGTTGACAAAATAAATATCTTCATTTATGAGCTAAGGTCTGGGCTTGGAATGGCATGAGAGTGAGTAATGATGCATTTTAATCTGTAGATGAATCTCTTTAAGAATCCTTTTTTTTCTCTCATTACACTATAAGCTAATGTTGTATTTTTGGTTTTATATTGCCATACCATTTATTTAAACAAAGTAAATATCAAAGTGTCATAAACATTGTCAAAAAAAAACATTTTTGAGTCACCATTTCTAAGAAATGTGAATTGAGTATACATAAAAGCACTTCAGACCAACCATATTCAAAATGTGTTTGTAAGCAGTGATTTCATTTCCACCAGTCCCTATTCAGGTGTATTTCCCTATGCAACTCACTGCTTGCCTTGCATATTATGATGCATTGTTGGATAAACTAAATACCTAGTCATTACTGTTGCCAAAAAACATGGGAACTTTGCCACACATCTGTCATTTAAACCATATTGATTAGAACTGTTCATGAATGACATCAAGCAGGTGGTGGAGTGATTTCTTCTGCTAATTAATCAGTTTGAGATCAAAATAATGCTAGATTATTGCTGTAAATAATGAGCATGGCATATCAGGGGTACTTATCTATTTTGGCTCTCAGTTATCTTGCTGGTTCCCTTACAGTACATCACTCTGGGACACTAGAACACTTACACACTTTCTTTAAAAACACTTTGAATTATCTTTACAAACTCATTTACAGAACATATAGATCAGGGGTGTCCAAACTACTTCCTGGAGGGCCAATGTCCTGCAGAGTTTAGCTCCAACCCTAACTGAACATATCTATTGAAACATGGGTCGCGGAGGCGGGGGACTGCCCGGGCCTGGTTACTTTTGAGGTCTGGTACAAATGACATGGGCGACAAAAAAAAAAACACATAGGCTCATTTGTATGGACGTTTAATCATTAAAAGATCACAATCTCGATTTAAACACACGCGATCTTATTCCTAAATGACGGTGATTCTGCTGTCTATTAAACCTTTGAAAACACAATCACATCGGAATATTTAATCCTGCTTTGCCCAGCCCGTGACAAGATAGGCAGGGCAGCGCTCATCTGTGCAAATTTCATGTGGAAACCAGTCTACACAACAGTATACTTACACAGTAGACTACATTTCTATGTTGCAAACATTAAATACAGTTCAATAACGAAAAGTATGGGAGAGTTTTTAATCCGGATATAAACTGATGTTGTGGCAGCCTAGATCAAAAAGAGTGTTGGCACTAATGAATGCTCAATATAGATGTATATGTTACATCTGCCAGGAGGTGGCATAAACACTGTTAATGTATTTGATGTCTGAATCATCAAGAGATTAGTTCAAAAAACTCTGACTTTAGCTACATGATGAATTCATTAAATGAAAAATATAATAATTTTGTAGGTTATATAGAATAATATTTTAAATACACTCTTAGAACATTTTAGACATTTATAATAGACTCATTTATAACATAAAAAACATTTGTCGAAAATCAAAATTACATATTTTGTTTGGTTGTCTAATGTTTGTTTTCAGAATCATGGGAGAATCATAGCATAAATGTGCATAGGCTAACATATCTGACTAATACCACATTAGTACTGTTTATAGCCTATTATGTTACATGTTACTATGTATGTTTATGAACATGTATTAAGTAGTTCTGCAACCAAACCCAGATTTATGAACATTATTGGAATTTAATTGTTAGAATAAACACGCAACACACATTGTGCTTGTCATCGCAGAATCTAACCAATGATAAAGTGTGTCGACATCAAGGCTTTCGCAGCTGATTTTGAGCAACTGCAGCGCCTGACCTAGGCGGCTGGTCTCGTTTTGCTCTCACGGTATTTTGATGGCACATGTGATCGTAAGGCGGATGCAGCATCTATTAAAGTCGGACAAATGTGCTAACCAGAATGCATTTCTTTTGACAGGCGTCAGCCGATCTTTGCGGCGCCGCATGAAGTCAAACAAGCTGGGGATTGGTTTTGCTTTAGTTCTGGCCGTTTCAATTGGTTGGTTTGTGTCATGTGACTCTCTTTGTTTGGTATTTATAGCCCTCATGTTGCCCTGTGTAACCTGCTGTTGGTTGAGTTTGTTTTGCCGAATGCCAAGTCAATAAGGTCTGTTCAAGTTAAGTCGTTCATGCCAAGCTGTTATGGTCAACGCTGTTTCAAGTCAAGTTTGTGTCAAGTCTTCATTTGTTTGGATTTTGGATTTCACACTGTTCAATAAACTGCACATGGGTTCTTACAACTTGCCGTTCAGTGGACTGCTTGTTACACCCATGCTCAATCAGCTAATCAAGGTTTTCAGGATTACTTCCTTAGTCTTCCAGTCAAGTATTTTGGAGATGATTGGAATTAAAATCTGCAGGATGTTGGCCCTCCAGGAGCAGGATTGGACACCCTTGATGTAGATTGTACTAGCTTGCTTATTTTCCTCAAGAGCATGATCTGTTCGGCATCTATATGGCCTCTAACAAGGATAACTAGTGCTGACAGGTGAGCCGTCGTTCCCAAACACCACAAACGTGATGATTGTTCTGCAATGCTTGTTGGAACTATGGATTCGGGAAACAGCAAGTCATTGAAGTAAGCTGGTAATGAGGGAAGTTGCAAGCATGCTTTTGGGAAACACCCAAGGCTGATTTGCACACCATTATACTGTAAGAAAAAAAATTATTAAAATCATACAAACATGGAAAAGATGCTAGTAATTTTACACCAGGAAATTATGTTTATGGACATTTTCCTTAGCGTTGTGAATTGCAACAATGTACGTGTAATTCAAACTACAAGTAAAACTCCTGTGAAAAATCAATATGGAAACATCTTTCACAGTACATTGGGCCCTATTTTTACAGGTGAGCTTTATTGCATTCATAGGATATCCAGGTCACCACAGCAGCTGTGTTTATATGGACGCTAATAATTTGTTTGTAATCAGTCAAGTGTCACAGTCGGAATAAAAAAAGAATGAAATGCGACCACATAAATCGGAAATGAATTGGCCAAATTTCTTTCGGGTTGTAAGGGGTGGTTTAAAACTTTTCTAATCCATTGGATCGGACTGAAAAAAGAAGCTGAAACGCTCTGAGTATGTGCAATGATATAGAACTGGTGTAATTATGTATGATGCACAAAACAAGCTGTTGTTGTTGAATTATAAGTGTCATAAATGACTGTCGTGTCATTCTAAAATGTTCATTCCACTAGTATCTGTGAAATGGTGCAGGACAAATGCACCACCAGTCCTTGTTTTGGACTTTCATCCATAGATGCCTTATTTCACTGCTTGATAAATACAACGAAGCACAAATCTTCATGTGCTTGTTGTCTCCTAATTAGCACCCAAAATAGATACATATATTAAGTCTGCTTTTTAAAACAAAGAAAAGGAGGAGGAGGAAGGCTAGTATGCACATTTTGAAACAGCCGAGGGAAACTTGTAGATTTGTGGAGGTCACAAGATCATCCAACAGAAAACTTGTGGCACATCAACCCGCTCACTTTATTTAGCATTTTTGTAAACTCTATGTTTTAATTTATCAATCAGATTGAAACAAAATGTAACCCAGATTACTAGAAACCCTGTTGCTGGAAAAAAAAATGCAACATTCATGATTGTGCAAAACAGTATTCTATTTTGTTAATATCTGTAAAGAGAAAAAAGGGAAGTGTATAAAGTTAAATTAAAACTCATTTAGAAAAGTTATTTAATTTAATAAGATGAAGATTGGTCCAATTAGACGAGTGGAAAGTTAGCCTAACGGGTGGAGCCGGGACAGAGATGATGCAACGTTTTTTCAGAGAGAGAAGCAGCTGATGCGATCCTGAAAAAGAAGAGAAAAAATAGAATTTGAACGAACAAACTAACAGTTGTATACATGATAAATAAGATTTTGAGATAAAAGTGTGGATTGAACGTCATTAGTCAATGACCACGGGTGAATTCTAGCGTGAATGCTACGGGGAAGATACAAGGCCTGAAGTAGAAGTTTGCCTTTCTGGAAATTTCATAACTGAAAAAAAAATCGAATTCTCTTGGTAAGTGAAGTGAATAAATCCTCAATTACTTTGTGTAAATGTTTGATAAATGGTGTTTAACCATTAACTGCTGTTGTATTATATTCAGTTGTATGTAAAAGACATATAAACGTTTATCTTCTGGTTTAAAATTAGAAGAATATTGTGTGAATGTGCTAACTAACTAATGTTCCGTAGTTAAAAGTTACTTTGAGCAGTTTACAAATGTTATTTTGATGGTTTTTGTCGTGTATTCGAGCTATGAGCTAACGGCTGATTGTGTCTCATGTCATGCGGGCAGATGAGGCCTAAGCGCGTCATTTAAAAAAATGCTCTTTGCACATATATGCAAATTCAATGTGTTCATGTTAGATGAAAATTAAGTTAAATGTTGAATGTTTATTTGCGGATTAACTGCTGTATATTAGGATGCATATTTTTATACATCATAAGATGTATATTTTTGAAAGGAATGTCTAATTGAATTTTTTTGGCTTTGTCTTTTGCAAGGCTGGATCTTTTCTTTTTCCCCTTTTTTCTGTCCTTTCTTGTTTTCTTTCTATTCATTTCCTGAGTCAGATGCTGCACGTTTCCTGGACATTAACCAATTTCTGAGGAAGATTTTGAACTTGAACTGTCCCCGCTTGGCGTTACAGCGGTCATTGCATGCAGGAACTGGCGAGCCATGCCCATATAAGGACCGATCTTTGTGGATCAAGGAATCAACCGAGTGGTAGGATTGTGTGTATGTTTTCCTCCCTTTCTTTCTGAACGTTGCTCAGAAATTCTATTGCGGAAGAAGGATCTCGTGTAAGCAGCAGTGAACTGGAACTGAGATTTAGTGGAATCCTAATTCACATCGAGTCTGCTATTGTGAGCAGTTAATTTGGTTTGTTGTGATTTTCATTTTTCTATTGTTGTTTTTTCCCTTTTAAATTCTACTGTATTTTATTTCATCGAATTATTTGGCTATATATATATATATAGATTTCTTTTTTTCGGAAAACAAGGGTGAAACAAGGGTGTTTCCAAAGGGTTTAATTTGGCAGGATTGTATTCACTTCAAAAGCTATTCTTACACAACTAAACCAATTGAGGAAATGCATGTAAATGAGATGAAATAAATGTATACACACATGCACGCGTACGTCAATTAACTTTACTAGCTGAATCTAAATAGGGAAAAAACATAAGGGTACACAATCAATAATAGTCACCACTAAATAGGAATATCCAAAATATTAAGCAGTCACAACAAGGTAAAATTAAATTTGTTTGGAACAAGTCTTTATTTTTGCCATTACTTTTCTTTTGTGTCATGTTGTGATGTTGTTTTAAATTTCAATGCTTTATCTTATTTGTATTCATTTTTTTTTTTGCCCAAATACATCTTACCTGTTTCTAACGCAGCTAGTGTTGTCGCCATTGCCTTTCTCCTTGTTGACACTGTCTCTTGAGCGAGTCTGATCTTCTGGTCACTGGTCCAAATCTAGAAACAGTGCACTCCCTTCTTGCTCATTTCTGTTATTCACTGTTTGAGAGGGAGGGTTGCACTCGCGCCACGAAAAGCGTTACAAAAAGTTGGCGAGCCAGCCAGGAGACAGTTGCTTAGCAACAAGGGCAGCTGTAGAAAAGGCAGATGACGACAATTTGTTACGAAAGAAAATCCAGAGTTGACCTTACATTTGTGATTATGGAAATCATAGAAAGAGAAAATGTGAATGTGGCAAATGCGGTCATAGTCAAAGGCCTCACATTGACCGAGGCAGACAGTGAGTTGGAGACATACTTGCAAAAGTATGGCTCAGTCAAACAAAATTTGATGATCGATGACCCAACTTCTGAGTTCCATCGCAATGCTATAGTGGAATATGCTCACAGTTCTGCGATGCTGGACTTAACGCCCTTGTTACCCTTAACCTTGGGAAGCCTCTTGAACCCAAGTGTTACATTTCAAATACGAGCTTTAGCTAGCATCTGTAATCGAACAGCTAGTGGTGCGGTCACTGAATGGTACATTGGAATGTTGAAGGCTCTTGCTAAAGAAAGCGGGAGACCCTTCTCAGATGTGCTTCAGGAGGAGTTAGGAAAACTCCAAGAAGCCCACTCTATTGATCATACTTCAGCAGGCGGACGAGATGCAAGCTTTGATGATTCTCGAAGTGCAGAGGCGGGTGTTCCAGGGCTCATGTGTTGCTCCCCAAGGACCCTGTCGACAAATGCTGAAACCAATGAGATGAGAACCCCAGAGCCAAAAGACCCAACCAAGAGACCAATAGCCCCTGTAATCTCCCCCAACTCAGAAAGCACTATTGATGGTGTCACGGTGACTACTAGTCCTGTTTTTCCTGCGAACATTGTAGACCCACCGAGTGTTCAGAGAATGGTTGTAGAACACATTGTTAAGACTAGTGATGCTGCAATGGCACAGCATGCCACAGTGCGCCTTAGGGCCTTTTCAGGGAGGAGCCCTCGCCCTCCAAACGAACCCGACTTTGATTCTTGGCGAGCAAGCGTAAACCTTCTGTTAAGTGATCCGTCCATTTCAGATTTACATAGAGTGCGGAGAATCATAGACAGCCTGTTGCCTCCCGCTGCAGATGTAGTGAAGCATGTGCGTCCTCCAGCTTTGCCTGGGGTATACCTTGAAATATTAGAATCAGTCTATGGTTCTGTTGAAGATGGCGATGAACTGTTGGCCAAGTTCATGGGCACCTTACAGAACCAGAGTGAAAAGTCATCAGATTACTTGCACCGTTTGCAAGTTATTCTGAGTGCAACGATTAGGAGGGGAGGCATTGAGGAGAAAGATTGTGACCGCTGCCTCTTGAAACAGTTTTGCAGAGGCTGTTGGAACAATGGTCTCATTGCCAGCCTTCAGTTAGAAAAGAGGGAAGCTCAGCCGCCCACTTTTGCTGAGTTGGTTGTGTTAATTCGAACAGAGGAGGGTAAGCATGCCTCCAAGGAAGAGCGGATGAAGAAACATTTTGGGTTGTCAAAAAACCCTGTTACTTACCCGAAACCACGAGCTGCCACTCCACAAGTGTCGCTTTACTCGCACGAGGCACCAAATACTGTTGCTTCTGAAACCGACCTCCTAAAGAAACAAATTGCAGAAGTCCTGGCCCAAGTTGCTACTTTAGGTAAGCCCCCAGGTCAGAAGCGCCAAAGTGGACATTCTGAGAATGAAGAGTTGAGCACTTTAAGAAAAGCATTGGAAGATTTGCGTACTCAGGTAGCTGCTATGAAAGTGTCTGTTGCCCAAAAAGAGAATTGCAATAACACAGATAACTCAGAAGTCGCTAAACTGCAACGACAAGTTGCTGAACTGCAAGCCCAGAGTGCTGCTCAACAGAGTTATAGAGACTACTCCCATGAAACTGCTAGTCCCCGAGTTTTTCCGCCTCAGAATTTGTCTGAGACAGACACTGGTAGAGGTTATAGAAGGGCCCAATCAATGGCCAACCGGCCTCGCCCTGGATATTGTTTCCGATGCAGAGAGGACGGCCATTTGGCTGTTGCCTGTGATAATGCTGCTAACCCCCCAAAAGTTGAGGAAAAGCGGCGTAAGTGGAGAGAGCAACAGGCCCAGTGGGATTATTTGCATGGGAATTCCTCTTTGCCTTTAAACTAAAGGAAGTCTCCGTAGCAGGGCGTACGGAGACAAGGTGTAAAAGTAGCCGCCCTAAATGTTATAGGCAAGTGCCTGTCATGAGCAGTCAACATAAGTCATCTTTAAGGAACCTCCCGAAGGGGTTAGTAGGAGTAAAGTGCACTGCGCAGATCATTGTCAGTGGAAAAGAGGTAGATTGTCTCCTAGACACGGGGTCCCAGGTTACTACGGTTCCCCAGTCGTTCTATGAGGCACATCTGTCTGATCTCCCGCTGAAGTCGTTAGAAAATTTGTTGGAGGTGGAGGGAGCCAATGGGCAAGCCGTGCCATACTTGGGGTACATCGAGCTGGCCTTGAGGTTTCCTAAAGAGTTTGTAGGCATTGAAGTCGAAGTCCCCACTTTAGCTTTAGTAGTTCCAGATCTAAAGAGTCTGTCACAAGTTCTTGTCGGTACCAACTCCCTGGATGTGCTTTACAGCCATTGCATTAGGGAGAATGAGAGTAACCCTTGTTCAGGCCTCCATGGATATCAGGCAGTGCTTAAAGTCCTTGAAGCAAGGTGGAGGCAAACTAGCAGTGAAGCATTGGGGCATGTGAAGCTGATAGGAAATCTCCCTGAAGTTGTGCCTGCCGGGGAACACGACAACAGTGGGTCTGCTGAAGATGATGTGCTAGGGTTACAGACTTGGGGGGATACTGTAAATGGCCGGAAAGTGGGCAGTACACATTGAGCCCCCACCGTCGGCCGCATTCCCGAGCGGTCTCCTAGTTGCAAGCTGTGTGCACACATTGCCTTCTAGACGCTCTTCTCAGCTGTCAGTTTTGGTTAAAAATGGTACGCAAACAGACATAATTATCCCCCCAAAGCTATACTTGCTGAGATCCATGCTATACAGAGGATTATAGAGAAAACAGCCCAGAATTCAAACAAAGTTGAATCACCAGCACCTGCCCATGCTAACCTTACCTTTGATTTCGGGGACTCTCCTTTGTCTGCAGATTGGAGGGAGCGGATATCGAACCTGTTAAATTCCATGCCGGAGGTCTTTTCTTTACATGATCTCGATTATGGCTATACAGGTCAGGTAAAACATAAAATCAGACTAACTGACGAGACACCCTTTAAGCATAGGGCGCGTCCAATTCACACCCAAGACATCGATGCTGTTCGAAAGCATCTTCAGGAACTAATGACTGCTGGAGTTATTCGTGAGTCAGAGTCCCCCTTTTCTTCACCCATAGTGGTAGTCCGAAAGAAAGATGGCTCGGTACGGCTCTGTATCGACTTCCGAAAGTTGAATTCCCAGACGATCAAAGACGCATATGCTCTGCCCAATCTAGAAGAAGTCTTTTCTGTACTTACGGGCTCAAAGTGGTTCTCAGTGCTTGATTTAAAGTCTGGGTTCTACCAGATTGAGATGGATGAGGCCGATAAGTGCAAGACTGCCTTCGTATGCCCTCTTGGATTCTGGGAATTTAATCGAGACATACAGGGCAACAATGAACGAATGCGCCAAGTACGTTCCAGAGATTAATGGAGCGGTGCATGGGTGATCTCCACAGGAAACAGGTGCTAGTCTTTATTGATGACCTGATAGTCTTTGCACAAAAGCACTTATGGCGCAAAAATGAGCGAACGGAATACGGCCGGTTAGTAACAGGTCCTGATCGGTCAACGCGTATGAGGTTGGAAGTGTATCGCCTGAAAAAAAATGCCGTTGTGATTTCCACGACAGTAAGAATATTGCGGGCATGTTGTCTCGAGGGATGGGGTAAAGACTGACCCGGCTAAGATTGAAGCTCTGAAAACTTGGCCAAGGCCCACAAATTTGAAAGAGCTGAGAGCTTTCTTAGGCTTTGCGGGGTACTACAGAAGGTTTGTGTGTGACTACTCGAAGATAGTCAAACCTCTCACGGGACTCACTGAAGGGTACCCTCCACTTCGTAGGGGCCGCAGTGGGAAACGAGAGGGGGGTGAGTACTTCAATACCAAAGAGCAGTTTGGTGAACGGTGGACTAGTGCATGTCAGAATGCCTTTGATGCCATCATTTCTAAGCTGACCTCTGCTCCTGTCCTGGGATTTGCTGACCCCAAACTCCCATATACGCTTCACACTGATGCCAGTACGACGGGGCTTGGTGCGGCATTGTACCAGGAGCAGGACGGGCAGATGCGGGTAATAGCGTTCGCCAGTAGGGGACTGACAAAGAGTGAGGCAAAATACCCAGCTCATAAGCTTGAATTTTTGGCATTAAAGTGGGCTGTCACAGCCAAGTTCAGCGATTATTTGTATGGCGCAGACTTCACTGTCATAACAGACAGTAATCCCCTGACGTACATTTTGACTTCCGCAAAGCTTGATGCAACCAGCTACCGCTGGTTGTCTAGCTTGTCGACTTATACATTTAAGCTTCAGTACAGAGCAGGAAGTCAAAATCAGGATGCAGACGGTCTTTCCCGGCGTCCGCATGGTGAGCCCTTGGATGATCTAATCTCTCAGAAAGAAAGAGAAAGGATCAAGCAGTTTACACTCCACCACCTTGCGGAGCCTGGGATTGGGTCTGATGTTCTCGTAGCAGATGTTGTGAAAGCCATTTGTGAGAGGCATGAGGTGATTGGGTTGTCCAAAGGCCCTGGTCTGGCACACCCTTCTATTAAAGGGGTTGAGATCCTTCTGCACATTATTTGTGTTGACGCCTTGCCAAATGAGTTTCAGCACGAGATTGAGCATGGTCTTCCTGATCTCCTTCATCTCTCAGAAGCCGCATTAGTAGAATGGCAAGGGAAAGATCCAGAGCTTAAAGTGATAATTGAGTGGATGAAAAGTGGGACTACGCCAAGTACCCTGAGGAGCCAGCCACCTGACATAGTATTGTGGTTGAGAGAGTGGAGTCGACTTGAGCTGAAGAATAGGGTGCTGTATAGGAAGAGGCAGGAACATGGGGCCTCTCACTATCAGCTAGTGTTACCAGCTGGGCTAAGGGAAATGGTGTTGCGCAGTCTCCACGATGACATGGGACACTTGGGTATTGAGAGAACTCTGGACTTAGAAAGGTCCAGATTCTTTTGGCCCAAAATGTCCCAAACTTTTGAAAAGAAGATCAAGACCTGTGAACGCTGCGTACGCAGAAAAACACCTCCAGACAGAGCAGCTCCTCTGGTCAACATTCAAACCAGTAGGCCTTTGGAGTTGGTCTGCATGGACTTTGGCAGTCTACGGAAGCCGGATGACCAACAGCAAAATAACAAGAGAAACATATTGGTTACACAGACATTTCTAAGAACATGACGCTCGATCATGGGGGCGTACCGACCGATCCGAACAAATCAGTCGTGTACTGTAGGTGCAAAAGTGCTCCTGGAGAAACATTTCGTGGTACACTATGGGGTTCCTGAGAACTACGCAATAGGGGACAGAGGGACCCGATTTCCGCATCCCACACAATCCAGGAGTAGGTGTCATTGTGGCTGGCGATATTCATACGATTCGCGATTCACGACCTTACACCCCGAGGGAGATAACCCGGTAGCACGACAGTTTCACAAATTGACGGACACTTCTCCAGATGCTGGGAACTTTAGAGAACGAGAAAAAGTCCAAGTGGAAGGAGTTTGTGAAGCCTCTAGTACACGCATACAATTGTACGCGCAATGATACAACTGGGTATGCTCCTTATGAGCTCATGTTTGGGCGACTCCCCCGCTTGCCGGTAGATTTAGCTTTTGGGTTGCCAGCAGAAGCTCCGGCCAAGTCTTACTCTCAATACGTGAAGAATTTGAAAGACCGGTTGCGAGAGAGCTATGAGATAGCCAAGAAGAATGCTGTTAAATTAGCAGAGCGTAACAAAAAAAGGTTTGATGAACGTGTGGTTGCTTCTACTTTGGAGGAGGGTGACAGAGTCCTTGTGTGCAATGTTAGGTTGCGAGGGAAGCATAAGCTTGCTGACAAGTGGGAGCAAGGTGTCCAAGTAGTTGTCAAGAGAGCGGGAGACTTACCGGTGTACACTGTCTGACCAGTTGGGCAAAGTGGTCCTCTAAGGACGTTACATCGTGACTTGTTGTTGCCCTGTGGGTTTTTGCAAGCAGAAAGGCATGAGCAGTGGCCAAAGCAAACGGTTCACAGGCCCAGAACTAGAGCTTATTCATGTAATGATGAAACACAGGATCCAGAGTCTGGTTGTGAATATTCCGGGTCTGAGGATGATCAGTTCTTTAGTCCTGTACTTGAGGACTTTGAAACTCGAGTTCTAGTGAGCCCTGAGCAATTACCCTACCCAAAAACTCAGAATGTCCTAATTGACTTACCTGTTGTTGAACCTGCTAGAGAAAGCATACCTACCTATGAGTTTTCAGAGGAGAATCTGGAGGAACCTGTAAGGGAAAGCTTAACTGATTGTAGACCTGTGGAGAAAAGCTTACTTGAGTCTGGCGAAGTAGAAACATCTTCTGTTGAGCTGGAGTCAGGTCACAATGATCCAGGATTGGATCTCTGTTCCAAATCTGTAGATGAGTTTCTCACCCAGGAGGCTGAAACTAAAGTTGATTGGGAGGTTGAGAACAGAAGTAAAGAGAATCCAGCTCTAAATGAAACTGTGGATGCTGGAGGTGATCAGAGTGAACAAACAAACAACACTAAGTTTGAGGAAGGAGCTATTCCTAGGCGTTCGCAAAGAGAGCGGCGGCCTGCAAAAAGGCTTGAGTATCCCCAGTTGGGGAATCCACTTACTGTGGTTATCCAATCTCTGCTACAAGGTCTGAGTGTGGCATTCAGCACTTCTTTGGAGGAATTGAATGTGGTTTCTGTTGATGATGTGCCTGTGGTTGTGACCCAACCCCAAAAATATGCAGATGCAACGGGACGTGCATGTGTTCAAGAGGGGAGGGTGTAACCCAGATTACTAGAAACCCTGTTGCTGGAAAAAAAAATGCAACATTCATGATTGTGCAAAACCGTATTCTATTTTGTTAATATTTGTAAAGAGAGAAAAAGGAAGTGTATAAAGTTAAATTAAAACTCATTTAGAAAAGTTATTTAATTTAATAAGATGAAGATTGGTCCAATTAGACGAGTGGAAAGTTAGCCCCGCCCTAACGGGTGGAGCCGGGACAGAGATGATGCAACGTTTTTGTCCGAGGGAGAAGCCGCTGATGCGATCCTGAAAAAGAAGAGAAAAAATAGAATTTGAACGAACAAACTAACAGTTGTATACATGATAAATAAGATTTTGAGATAAAAGTGTGGATTGAACGTCATTAGTCAATGACCACGGGTGAATTCTAGCGTGAATGCTACGGGGAAGATACAAGGCCTGAAGTAGAAGTTTGCCTTTCTGGAAATTTCATAACTGGGAAAAAAAATCTAATTCTCTTGGTAAGTGAAGTGAATAAATCCTCAATTACTTTGTGTAAATGTTTGATAAATGGTGTTTAACCATTAACTGCTGTTGTATTATATTCAGTTGTATGTAAAAGACATATAAACGTTTATCTTCTGGTTTAAAATTAGAATAATATTGTGTGAATGTGCTAACTAACTAATGTTCCGTAGTTAAAAGTTACTTTGAGCAGTTTACAAATGTTATTTTAATGTTTTTTTTTCGTATATTCGAGCTATGAGCTAACGGCTGATCGTGTCTCACGTCATGCGGGCAGATGAGGCCTAAGCGCGTCATTTAAAAAAATGCTCTTTGCACATATATGCAAATTTAATGCGTTCATGTTAGATGAAAATTAAGTTAGATGTTGAATGTTTATTTGCGGATTAACTGCTGTATATTAGGATGCATATTTTTATACATCATAAGATGTATATTTTTGAAAGGAATGTCTAATTGAATTTTTTTGGCTTTGTCTTTTGCAAGGCTGGATCTTTTCTTTTTCCCCTTTTTTCTGTCCTTTCTTGTTTTCTTTCTATTCATTTCCTGAGTCAGATGCTGCACGTTTCCTGGACATTAACCAATTTCTGAGGAAGATTTTGAACTTGAACTGTCCCCGCTTGGCGTTACAGCGGTCATTGCATGCAGGAACTGGCGAGCCATGCCCATATAAGGACCGATCTTTGTGGATCAAGGAATCAACCGAGTGGTAGGATTGTGTGTATGTTTTCCTCCCTTTCTTTCTGAACGTTGCTCAGAAATTCTATTGCGGAAGAAGGATCTCGTGTAAGCAGCAGTGAACTGGAACTGAGATTTAGTGGAATCCTAATTCACATCGAGTCTGATATTGTGAGCAGTTAATTTGGTTTGTTGTGATTTTCATTTTTCTATTGTTGTTTTTTCCCTTTTAAATTCTACTGTATTTTATTTCATCGAATTATTTGCGTTTTCTAAATATATATTTATTTTTTATGGAAAACAAGGGTGTGGAAACAAAGGTGTTCAAGGGTTATAATTTGGGAAGGATGTATTCAAATTCAAAGTTCTTCTACATCAACTAAACCCAATAGACGTAAATTGAATAAAATAGATGAACTAAATGTTTATCCAAAATTTAGCAGTATAGGTCATTACTTTACTAGCTGATATCTAAATAGGAAAAATAAGAGGGTAAAAACAATCATAATAGTTCACAACATATAATAGAAATATCAAAAATATCTAAGCAGTCACAATAAGTTAAAATAATTGGTTGGAACAAGTCTTTATTTGGCCATATTTTTCTTTGGTGTATGTTGTTTTAAATTCCAATGCTTTAGCTATTGGATTCATTATTTTTTAATTTTACAAATACATCTTACCTGTTTCTAACGCAGCCAGTGTTGTCGCCATTGCCTTTCTCCTTGTTGACACTGTCTCTTGAGCGAGTCTAATCTTCTGGTCACTGGTCCAAATCTAGAAACAGTACACTCCCTTCTCACTCATTTCCGTTATTCACTGTTTGAGAGGGAGGGTTGCACTCGCGCCACGAAAAGCGTTACAAAAAGGTGTCCACGTAAATGTAGCTAGTGAGTTGGAGGCACTGCATTCTTTCATGTGAATCGTGGACCCTGTTTAATCAGTACCTTCCTCATATTCATGTTATGCTTTTGGTACCTTAATGAAACTTTGTTCAATGGTGCCACTTTAGAACACTTGTTTTTTTTTTCATCCAAAGCTCATTTGATTGTTGCTTGCCAGAGAAAATGTCTCTGTGTGGCAAGCTGATGCAGAATGAGCCTTGTCATTTTGAAATGCCATTTGTTTTCAAGAGTTACTGTTCTCTTTTTAAACTGAACCTTATGATCCATCATATTGCTTTCCAGAGGTATTAAGTATTAGGATGACATAACTGTAAGCAATTACTTTTTAAGTAGTGTGCCAGAGTCCATAAAAAAAAAAAAAAACTAATTGATTCAGTTGAAAAATAGAAGTTACTTGACATCAAGCGAACGGGACATTCAAGGTGAAGCTAGCAGTTTCTGTGCCTCTTCTAGCACCACTTACTGGCCTAACGACTCTAATCTGTTTCATATTTTGATATTTGAATCCACAGAATGCATGAAGACAAATTATTTATAGACTCCTCTTTCATCACAGTGCTCTACACAGGGACTGCTTATTTGCTAGCAATATGTTTATGCATGCTCTGCTAAAGCTAATATTCATTTTTACTGACCCTAGTTAATATCGCAAGTGTGCAGTGGTTTGGAAAAAGGAGGCAGGGCTGTGTTAGATTACTAATTAAAGCCAGTATTTATGGTAACATTGCTGATTAGGCAGTTATTCACTGTGATATGCTTTATACATGCTCATGCATTTAACACAGCAGGCAGCAGATGTGTTACGTGTCACAGGTGTGACTAATTGGCTTAAATACTGATTGCTTGTTTGCGCATAATTGATTAAAAATTGCAGATAGATCCCAACTGGCTGGTTAAGTCCATTTAAAACAATACTTGTAAGTGCCAAGAGAGAATAAAGAGAGAATGAAGAGAGGTAGAGAGCAGAAGCATTAGGTTATTTGTGCTCCAGAAGGCTTTTAAGTATGCATGTCAATTTGCATATTATCTATCCTGAATACCGTAAGAAATTACAATTAGTGCATCACACTAATTGTGCACAGATGAAATACACGGGGCAAATTGCATCCAGTATTGATTCAATAAGGGATGAAGCATTTCATATTTCAATATGGGATGATCCTGTATTAAAGAGGATGGTTGGTTACACCAGTTTCGCACCAGTTATGATTGTAAAAGCATTGATTTGTACTGTTTATCTCCATATACAAACACATTATCAGTATGCTACCTTTTATAACAACACGGAGGTAATATATAAAGAGTCTCAGCTGCAGGTCCAACCATTAAACAGGAAAAAAAGCCTGTTTCTCAACTGATGGCAATTCAAAATATCTCTCTCTCTCTCTCTCTCTCTCACACACACACATACACACACTACTCACAAAAGGTTAGGGATATTCGACATCCGGGTGAATGAAATTTCAGTATGCACCTAAAATGCACTATAACCTTTACAGGTGAACTTAATTTGACATTCTCTAAACTTTTGAATGCACATGTCCAACTGTTAAATGTTTCAGTACTTATTGCATAACAAGCTGTTCTCTAATGAGGCGATTAACCGCTAAACTCACAACAAGTGTCTGATCCATGAATTGACCACTAAATGTTCTGGTTCAATGACAATTTGTATTTAAACAGTTCTCTTCATCATACTGTCCACATTTTGACATCATGAGACCAAGACAACACCTAACAATTAATCAAGAGTTCCTGGCCATTGCGAGGCTTCAAACGGGATGTTCTCAGAGGGAAGTTGCCACTGAGCTTAAAGTGTCACAGAGTGTCATCATCAGGTTGCAACAGAGACACCGAGAGACTGGAAGAGTGACAGAAAGGCATAGAAGTGAACGTCCTTTGGCCACATCCCATGCTGATGACAGCTTCATTGTGAACAGTGCCCTGTGGAACCGGATTATGAATTGCACTCAACTTCATGCACATTTAAGGGAAATGAGAGGTACCCGAGTGTCACGTCAGACCATTCGAAACCGCTTACATCAGCATGGTCTGCGTGTGTAACGGGGCTGACGAGACGTGAGATGTGTGGATCCATCTGCAAGCTTTATTAAAAGAGACGTGGTATAACAGGCAGGGACGAACAATGGCAAACAGGTATATGGCAAAAACACAAGAATAGTCCTAGGGCAAGCGTAGGTCAACGATAGGCAGACAGAAACACAGGGGCGAGACGAGAGGGAAAAATCCAGGAAAACAGGCAGGCAAAAACAAGGAAACCACGGAGACTCGGAAAGGGGTAAGGGCTAATTCAATACTTCGAGAGGAAAGGTGGTTAGGGGGTGTTTATATAGTGGTGAGGGGATTAAGAAAACAGCTGTGTGCAATGGAGTTGTGCAATCAGTGCTGTTTGTAATCAGTGCAATGAATGATGGGATTTGTAGTCCGGGGTGCTATGCAACAGTGTGTGTTGTGCGAGAGTCAATGTAATGGAAGAGTGACCTCTGGTGGCGAAAGAACAGAAGTCCATGGACCGGATTCGTGACAGCGTGCTGATGACCTCAAGATACCTGACCACACCACCAGGCACAGGCGTCATCGTCAGGGAGCATTTGTGCTGGACGAGGAACCAGTGGGCTGTTCTCTGATGAAAGTCGATTCACATTGAGCAGAAATTATGGCAGCCAACGCTGTTGGAGACGTCAAGGAGAATTCTATGCATCAGCCACTGTTGTCTAGTGTTACAGTCTGGGCAGAGTGTCTAGTCAATACAGAAAAATGCCCACAACTTGTGAATGGCCACTGGACTATGGCCAATGGCCTCCGAGGACAAAGTCGACTATACAGCAAGAGAACGTTCATGTAAAAGCTGCATTTGATGCTCCCGGGAACCACATGACAAGTATTGAGAACATTACGTTTGTGTTGTTGTTGTGGTAACCAACCAATGCTGATCGCTTTTGTTTCAATAAATAGTTTGTGATGATGAAATTACCACTGCATGCTTTACTTAAATGCCTTACTTTCATGATATAATATCACTGTAGCGTGAACTTTTTACAGATCCATAATTTCACCCGGAAAGAGAAGATCCTAAAGTTCTGTTGTGTATGTGTGGTGTATATGATATAATATATAATATATATGATATATATATATATTATATAATATATTTATATATCATGTGTGTGTATATAAAATCCCGAACGACTCTAAAGAAAAAGCCACAGTCTCGGGTTATAGACTGTACAAAAATTTTACAGTTGGTCGACAGGTTCCAATAGATGTGATCAAACTCTTCAATTGCATGGACTAAACAGGGTTGGATAACACTGAACCCTGTAAAGCCTGACAGATGACATTTAATGGTAAACCCATCGGGGTACGAATCCACACGAGAGCTGCTGTAGCTCCAAACGCTGAAGAACGTTAATGTGAATATTAAAGAAAGGGTCAGAATAACACAGGTCACCCACAGTGTGCTGTGCTATGGGGCGGTGTAAGTCCGCAAGACTTAGTCCGAGTGCTACAATGACCCCTGTCCATGTCAAAAGCCCTTACAATGGGCATGTGAGTGTCAGAACTGGATCATGGAGCAATGTTAAGAAGCTGTCTGATGAATCATATTTGTTTAGATCAGGTGAATGCATAATTTACCAGGAGAAGAGATGGCAGCAGGATGTACTATGGGAAGAAAGCAGGCCGGTGGAGGCAGTGATATGCTCTGGGCAATGTTCACTTGGGAATCCTTGGGTTCTAGTATTCATGTGGATGTTGCTTTGACACATACCACCAACCTAAAAGATCGTTGCAGACCGTGTACACCCCATCATGGCAATTGTGTTCCCTGATGGCAGTGACCTCTTACAGCAGGATAATATACCCTGCCACGAAGCAAAAATGTTTCAGGAATGGTTTGAGGAGCACAACAATGAGTTTGAGGTGTTGCCTTGGCCTCCAAATTCCCCAGATCTTAAACTTTTTAAATAATGTTTAGATAATCAAATAACCCTAAGCTGCAGTTGACGTAAGTGTTAAGATATATATGAGCAAAGATTTTACAGCAAAGGTGGACAGCCTGAGTAATTCTACTTTCAGTCAGAAGTTCATAAAGTTGTCGGACTCTGTGTGTTAAAGTAATAATTAAACTGGGGTGAGTTCGTGGAAGTTTTGAGAGTCATTTTACATCATTAGCTGTTAGCTAACCATGCTAAGAACTTAATGCCAAGAACGGTTTGTAATAACACCAAAGTGAACCATGCTCAAGTGGAATTGTAAATGAAACCATTTCTTTCTCAGACAGGCCTGGGTTAAACTACTGTACTTGCAGCTAAACATCAACATGAGAAAGAGAAGATGCTGAATTTGTACCATCAGGAATGTTAAAAGTTACAACAATTATAATCAGCATTAACATAATGTGACATATTGCCAGTAACATTGGCAATATGTCACAACATTTTTTTTTAAGAGGAAGAAGAGGGAAAAAAACCGAAAAAAAAACCGTGTCCCACTTGAAAGTATTGTTCCAACTAAAGAAGACAGTATTTTTCGTCTGCCACCATTTGTCTGAAAAAGACTTTCATAAGCCATCATAATTGAGGTGCCACATGCAGTTAGGTTTCGCCACCCCAAAAAAAGACAGCAGTACTTCCAGTACCTTACTACAGACATCTCATGTCTCTGCCAATCCATCAGCATGCAGGTTACAATGTGGCACTGGGCTGTGGGATTGGAGGCCTCTGCCAGTAGGCCTCTAAGCAGATTTTAGGGTGTTGGTCCTTGGACGAGAAAATCCTTCCCAACCAAAAAGTGGATTAAAGCCGACAGCTGTGTTTCAGGCTGTGCCAGGCGTCTGTCTCAGTCCCCCCACCACTCTACCCTCCATCTTCCATCCGTCTCTCTCCTTTTTGACTTCAAGAAGTTGGGGCAATTGTCCAGAGAGTCAGAGAGAGCCAAAGCGAGCAGTGCCTTCACACTGAGGCAACTTCCCTTAATCACCTTTCAGAAATGAGCCTTGCTATGCTCCCATGGCCTGTCCCATCAATTACAGCCAACTTCTCAGAGGTTTCCTGGCATTGACTGCATTTGTGAACTTAATGGCTCATTAAAGAGCACACCTGGTTTGCCTGAGAAAATTACTGTCAAGGAGATCAAAGGGAAGTATAGACAAAGAAGAGGCATGTCTGAGTATGCGAGAATTGGAATTAATGTGTGCTTAATTGGATGTGGGTTGTAGTTTCAGGACTTCTTTCTATATGGCGGTTCTCTTCGGATCATTAATGTTGCACATGAAAAAAAGCCATCGCTGTTAACACTTTTTATCTTTTCATATGTGATTGCTCTCTCTTTGTTACAGTCACCATGCATTTTTTAAACATAATTCACATTCACAGTTGGCTTCGGTCTTTCTGATCTGAAAGTCTCTGACTGTGTTTGTGTGAAACAGCCCTCATTCCTCTGTAGTCACCAAATAAATTTCCATCAGGAATGTGAAATCAATACTTGCATCTGTCTTTAGCCTCTTTGGGCCTCCTAGTGGGATATCCTCTTTGACTTTTAAAGTATGTTAATGCAATTTATCGAACCTCTTTCCTTAATCACACACATTGCCTATAATTACATACCTTGACAGCCTCCAGAGTTCTAATTGCTAATGCATTTCCTGGAATTTGTCTTCTAATTCTCATGTGTAATTACACCAAAAAAGAAAGAAAGAAAGAAAAGCTTTGTTGTTTTATTTCAGATTGAGCTAAGTGAGTTAAACTTCAGCAGCTCTCCTTGTTCATGTTTTCACCATATGTATTTGCCTGCATGTAAACAGACATATGCTTACTCTTAGCACTAGCATATTGTGATAGTTTAAATCTACTTACTTTCATTTCATTGTTCACTTACAATAATCAGCTAGCTTTAAATGAGGTCACGCTGTAGGTAAAGGCTTTTTTAAACACATGCAAACACATGGAAAAAAAGATAAGGATTTTTAGACCACTGATTCAGAACTCACCTAGAATTAATCTCCTCATCAACAGTAATCAGTGCGATTCAGTTCTGGGTTCAAGAACATGGTACATTTGATTACACTGCAATATTCCAGTGCTATTTTCTTTTATTTTTTTGCTCTCTATTATTTAACCACAGAAATTACTGAAACATACTACTGTTGTATTTTTGATTTATATATTTAATTTAAATCAAATATATTATATACTTTGATAATATAACACAAGATGCCGGATTGGATCAATTGTAACTCAAATAAATTAAACACAGTCTTAGATATAGATATTACATTTGCCCAACACCAAAAAAAACATTTATTATATGAGAGAATAGCTTCTGATTAGATCATTCATTCATTCATTCAATAAATGAATAAATAATCAAAACTGACTTTATCATTGCCATACATCTCCTCTTTAAATATCTACTAATATGCATTGTTTTGAATTGTTTTAAAATCAACTTCCTAAAAATTTTGAAATTCCAGTTTAAGTGTGAATGTCAGTTCAAAATGTATGTATAGTATATAGCATATAGAGTGTATAGTATATAAACCTTGGTTTTTACATTCAAAAGCATGTGCCAGCCAAGCAATAGCCATTGAGTTGAATAGAATTGTAATGGAGACTCTCTCCACGTATTGTGAACCTCATTAACAGGCTCTTATTTTTCTACTGTTTTTGTCAGTCATATTTATTTCATATCAGTTTTACGCCATTTGGCAACACTCACTTAAATGCAATTAAAAGTAGCTTTTGTAGTTTTACGTGAATGTGACACAAACCCACACTCCAAGGCAAGTCTGAAAAGGCCAAACTCAATTTTGAATGGAAGAGTTTCCAGTTGTAACTGCTGCTTTGATCTGGGCATTTAAATACTTTCTTTTTTTTTCAAATGTCATAGTTGCTTAGATAGATAGTCAGGAAAATAAACAGAATAATGATGGTGATAACAATAAAAGTGAAACATCTGCACCATTTGCCAAATTGGCACTTTATAAAAGCGGTGGGGAGCAGCAACATTATGAGGGCTTTGCTGCAGCCTACTGCGAGGGTAACTGTCTGTTTCTGATGCCAAATGAAGCTCCCCAGAATGTTTTGAGCGCCCTGTGTGATTCTCACAGGAAGTAATCTCCCATGCTATTTATTATAATACTCCCTATATCATTTATTCACAATATTCATTTGCGAAACCACATCAATCCAGGGTTTCACTCTGATCCCTCATCAACAGTGTTATATGATGTCTGCGTTCAGAGACCATAAATATATCGTTAAAAATACACTACATTGTAAAATGTGTTTAGTATCTATATAGATGTTATAATGGAAAGCATGTCTAAAAGGGGCACCTGGGCTAGCTGTCATTTGGTGAGGTGTCACAAGGTCTGTATCTCATGTAACTATACAGTTTTGAGTCAAAAGTCCAATTGCACAGTAGGGGCTGGTTGTACCAGCTGTGTGTTGCACAGTTTCAGCATAGCACCATTAATTTTGCATACATATTTATGGAAACCACTCACCAGGAATAACAGCTAAAATAAGTTGATTCAGCTTCTGTTTTACATGATAGACTTCAGTCTTTAAACATATATGGTGATGTTCACAGTTATGCTACTTTACATTTTAATATAGAGAACACAATGTGAATGAATGAGAACTCTCCATTGGCAAGCAAGTGATGTAATGCTAAATTTCTCCAAATCTGTTTTGATAAAGAAAAAAAAACTCATCTTCATCTTGGACGGCCTGAAGGTAAGTACATTTTCAGCAAATGTTTAATCTATGGGTGAACTATAATTGGGTATTTCTTTTAAGACTTGCCTTAAGAACATCTTAGGATTATGTATATAACCCGGCTTCCTGAGAAAGTAACCAGAAGCTGCGTCAATCTAAAGCGGTATCTAAATCACGTATAGAAAAATGGCAGTACTCATTGGCAGATGGCAGTCCTGTGACATGGACGGGCTGTGCATATAAAGGGACACCTCATCACCAACTTTATTGTTTGAAGGAGGCATCCCCCACAGTTATAAGGGGGGGAAACAACTTAATAACTTTATTTACCTCATCCTAACAATAGGGAGACTTCAGCAAAGGCAATGATGCATTCAAGGAGCCCAGCTCCTTGATATGGGGCAGGCATCTGCCTAGAGCCCTAACAGCAGAGCTATCTGGGGAAATTCATGAACACAGTTTATAATGTTATGGTAGTTCACTGGCCAAGAAACAGAGGAATCCAGAGTAGCCACAACAACTCTACACAGTTCACTCTTGCCACAGAAGCAACCCATCCTCGGGGGATGCTATACTATAAGCAGCTATACTTTCAAAGTAGTAAAGATATGTGAAAGGAGCAGGACATCCATAGACATACTAACCACTATTCATCACTGTTAACTGCCTATCTCAAATTTTTACTTCAACATCTGGTCAACAGGAGAAAACTGAAAGTGTATAGCTATCTTCCAACTCTCAGCATCACCTGCCACCCCTAAAGGGAACATACTAACATGCATTCTAGTTTTCAACATGTTTAAGCACTGTTCTCAGTGTGCAATAAAGGAACAGGCAACAGAGAGATTGGTCTCCTGAAGCAATAAGAATGCTCTATTTTCGTACATAACCATATCTTCAACGTTTGCTATGTTTAACAGGAGTTCACCAAGGAAGTATGCCTAACTGCATAATCAAATTCTAACAGGAGGGGACCATGGATGATGATGTGGGATGCCTATAGCGAATCCACTGCATTCTATCAATCTGCCCATTGCCAGTGACTCTAACCTAAACAAGGCAAATGCATCCTCTCACCATGACAACTGCTATAGTGGTTATCCCTCAGCAGTGCTCATGTAAAATAGCATCACCATGGACCAGATCAGAGAGTTGGTCACTTCATTTCACTGCGACTTTGCACCTCCTTCAACATCTGTCCAGATTCTGAGCTTATGTAGCATTATTGTTTATAGCCCATGCAATGGCAAGATATAACTGCCTTCTCTGCCCCTACTCCTGAAACTTGTTCTTCTGGAACTTGTTCCTGGGGACGGGAAATAAGGTTTAGGGAATAGAGGGTTTAGGTGATTTGAACCTGTGAGGGATACATTTCCTGAATGCTGCCGGCTGTGCTTGCCTCTGAATCTTTTCCCACTGCCATAATGACGCAATGCCAAAATGTCTGGAGGGCAAGATTGAGGAATCAAAGAGAAAAGTTTTCTCCTTGATCCCCGATAGATTTAGCCATAAGGGGCGTTCACACCGCATAGTTCTAGGAACTCAGTTCTAGGAACTATCCAGAGAGCCAATTTCTCCCTCAGGCCGTTTTCCTAGTTGCATTTGCTCCAGCAGAAGGAACTTTGAAGTGGCCAACAGCGTCGCCTTTTCTCGCAGCATTTACAAACATCAACAACCAGTAAATGGAGGATACCTTGTTCAGAGCGGTTTTAGCTCTGTGTTGTGGGTTTCATGCTCTTTCAATTTGCACAATTTAAAGAACATGACAATCTGACTAAATGACAACTTGCAGGTTTAAATACAGTGAGTATGAAAAGAACTCAAGTTGGCAGACACCAGGTCGTATCATTGCTCGGGAATAAATATGTTAATGGCTTTATACAAATGTGGGTAGCCGGTGTTTCGTATGTGTTGGGCATCAGCACTGGTATTATATTTAGAACTATGTAGGACCGATCTTTATTCATTACAGCGAGGTGGTCTTTTCTGCTGGACCTTAGGCCTATCGCACCTCCTACAGTGCCTATGGTGGACTATGCATGGCAGGGGCGTCCTCTTCCCTGAGGCAGGCCTAAACCTGACCGCATACCACGTGGTTTTCCTGCAGGGTCTTCAGCTGGGGACCACTGCTCATTGACGTTTCGCCCCTTAACCCAGAATGTCTCCTGGTGGCGGGGTAGTGAACAGGGACGTCTCCCTGACACCCCCTGCAGCAAAAGCTAATTTGATGTTACTCCCCAAGCCTTGTCTCGTCGTTTCAGCCTGAGCCAGTGGCTTGCTTTCTCCGCTTCCTCAGAGAGTTCTTTGGTGGATCTGCTCAGTGTGGCTCCCCGTATTCCCAGGTCCTTGAGCAGGCATGATATTGATCTGCCCACAAAGCCTCTGGCTCCCACCTCCACCGGGGTTATGTAATTATGAGCTAATTTAGTTCCCCCAAACAGAATTCCTAGAACTAAATATGTTCTTAGATACTGCGGTGCGAATACACCAAAAAGTGGGTACTTCTGCCAATAGTTCTAGGAACTATGAAAAGGTTCTCATCCGACTGACGGTGCTTGTTGACAGTATAGTGTCCCCGTCACTATACTGGCGCATTAGGACCCACACAGACCACAGGATGAGCAACCACTGCTGGCTTCACTAACACCTCTTCCAGCAGCAACCTAGTTTTTCCCAGGAGGTCTCCCATCAAGGTACTGGCCAGGCTCAACCCTGCTTAGCTTCAGAGTGCAACCAGTCTTGGGCTACAGGGTGATATGGCTGCCTGAATGCTAAATGCAGTTATGCATTGTATTGCAGTTATGCATTGTATATAATAAATTATGTATTAGTTTCGGTCTTATATTTATATCACATGATGAGCGATATCACACAAGCAGCGAGAGCAATATCACACGAGTAATGTTTATCCCGAATGCAAATGTGATTTAACAGTTCAGTAAATAAGAAGTTAATGTTGTGTAATATATTTTAAGCACAGTATGGTCTGTTTTTGCTCAGTTTTGCCAACAAAAAAATTACCTATAAAGCCATAGCAGAAAACGTCTCAGGTTAACGTAGTAACCAGGTTCCTTGAGTAGGGAAACGGGAACTGCGTCCTTTAGGGGTCGCTATGGGGAAAGCCTCGTCGTGACCAGTGTCTGAAGCATACATTCAAAAAACAACAACAACGTGTTGGCCGGCGACAGCCCATGGCGTCACTACCGGTGCGACTACAGTATAAAACGGTGCCGGGAGCTACACATCATTCACTACTTCATCTGAAGCTTGCGTCCGAAGCATTGCAAGGAAACTAGAGGACGCAGTGTCTCGTTCCCTACCATATGCTCACCGAGGATCTACCCTAGAAAAGGACAGAAACACAAAGGTCCCGGAAAACACTGCAAAGAAAACTAGCAGAAGGATTATACACACAACAAGTGCGAATTAAAAATATACAGTATATCTATTGTATATTATATATTTAGAAAGGGATCGTAACACTACTGTAACGAATCAGCTCATGTGGAAATATGAATAATTAACCATAACTAGTTATAATTAACTATTTTATTTTAGATCCGCTGTAGATATTTACTTGACCTCTCAGGATCGACTGTCTGTCAATTCTAAGAACGTTAATTTCCTGGTAAGGGAAATAACTTCCTTACTGTACAAAAAGCTTGTAGCATAAATCTGCATGAATAAGTGAATCCAGTTATGAGCAAACAATGAACAAAGTCAAGTGTGATACAAGTAAGGTTTTATTAACTACATAAACACTTAAACTAGTCTAACAGACTACATAAACACATAAACTGGTGTAACATCCTACATAAACACATAAACTGGTCTAACATACACATACACACACACACCACACACACACACATACAGTTGGGATAGGAAAGGGTTAAAGTTTAACTCAGTACAGAAAGAGGCATAAGGAATTTATTTTATGGAACCATTTGCATATTCAACAAATCTAAGCCTGAGGGATACGTCAGATTATGAGTTCACACACACCTTTGTAAAAAGGTACAACTGATACTTAATGTATCAATTAATAAGAATAAGTTTGATACTTGAGAGTCTCGTCTGTCTGAAAGAGATTCTTGATGCAATCTTAAGGTTTCCAGTTGGTCTTTGCTGAAGTTAGTTGATGAAAAGAACCAGTTTGAGTCAGAGAATCTTTGGTGAATGGAAAAGTCAAGGCCGAAAAGGCCTGGCACAGAGCTTTGGTATCCTGAAGCGTTTTCTCACATCTTCATCTTAGCATCTGACCGAACCACCGACTGAACGGGTCACATGATGTGTCAGCTTTAAGGTCAGAGAAGAACCCCGCCTCTCAAGATGGGCTTAACCAATGAGAAAAGCCGGAATCCCAAGTGGGCGTTTTGAGATCCTGGGGAGTTTTATGACTCTTTGTGTGAAAGCATGGTAATTTGCACATGGAACTTGAATCAAAATTACTAAAAATTATCAGGACACTAATATATTGCCTATGTACCAACAAATAATATACACTCTTGTTTAGATCATCAGAAGGTGAATTCATAGATACTAAACACGGTATATGTAAGGTTATATGAATGAGTGGTTTATCGTAAGCATGAATAAAATAGTCTATAATACAACAGATAGTAATACAAAACAGCAGTAATATACACAATGGCCTGAAGAATATGTGTGTTCATTCAAAGAAAGGTTTTCCTATGAATTAATTAGAGCAGTCCATTTCTACTCTGCTTTTCCTTGGGACAAAGAGTGTGCTATCCTTCTCACATTCCTGGGGGGCATAAAACCAGTGATATCATGATAGTTGTCATGGGGACCAGGGGCCTGGTGTTTTGCAGACATCCTGGCACCCAGTATGTTTAGAGGGGTCTGTGACTATTTGTTAATCTAATGGATAATTGATTTGTTAAATCAAATAAAAATTAGTGTGTCAGACTGGTCGAGAAGACGATACACTCACCATGGTTCCCACGCAGGAGCCCCGTTCAAGAAGCGACATGATGAAGCCTCTAGTTCGGACCATCAGTAAGGTGGTCACTATGAAGCCATAGAACCAACCAAACATCATAGGTCCAGCATAGGAGACTGTAATGCAGGAAGTTCCTACCTAACTTCGGTCAGGTGGAGAGATGGTGGTTATAGGGGAATTAAGAAGGGGAAGATAAGGGCAGATGTAAGACCCCCGAAGGAAATGATACTCAAGTATCACTCTGATCCGGACAAAAGCACGGACGCCCTGTCTGGATCACATCCCTTAAGTCTTACCTACCTCCCTTTGACCCGCGATTCCTCCTAACCCTACCCGCAGGCGGCTTAGATGATCAGGAGGGAGTCTGAAGAGAGGATGTCTCACCATAGAGATATAGCTAGCCAGCATCTCTTCTATGGGAGGCATCTTCTCATAGCCGTTTTCGCGCATCGCCTAGATGTTGGCATAACTCGTATGCTAGAATCGATGGATGTGTGAGGAAAACGGCCTCTTCCATTCCTTCTCGATCTCTGTATGGAGATCAGGAAGAAAGGAAGGCTCAACTGAGCTGGAGGGTTACAGCAAGAAAGATAGCGCTCCTCGAGATGACCTCGTGACGTCACTTTCTTCGCCCGCTTCACAGCAAGTCATCAATATGCCGTCTCCATATGCCGATGGCTGCCCTCGCGTTCCTCGAAAAGAACCCCCTGCGACAAACGAGAACAGAGTTTTTCATTGGAAAACGCTCGCAGTGAACGCGGATTGCCCCCTCGAGGACATCGTGTGCATGCTCCTCGCCCAAACAAAAAACGCAGAGATCGTGTGTAATCAGATGTCAAATAACGCCAATACAGTATGCACCACATTCATCTAAACACCTGCTAGTGCTCGCCATAATGAAGAAATAAAGATCACTCTTACCACGGAAGTGCACGCTTCAAACAAAACAGTCAGTGAAGACGAAAAAGAAAATGACATGTTCTCCCGGCGCCTATTTATACTAATATTCGCACCGGTAGTGACGTCATGGCTGTCGCCGACCAACGTGTTGTTTGTGTTTTTTGAATGTATGCTTCAGACACAGGTCACAACGAGGCGTTCCCCATAGCGACCCCTAGAGGACGCAGTTCGAAGTTCCTTTGAAAGGGAACTGTTGTGTGTCTCTGAGCACCACAGTGGTCTTTAGTTTCTGAATGAATGAAAGATTGTGTGAAACCAAGGATTCAGGCCCATTCATAAAGTGCACTGTTCACTGAAATCCTGAATGAATCAACCGTTTGAACGAATCAATGAATGAATTAATGATTCATAAAGACATTTACTGCCACCTGCTGGTAATTTTAGTTTCTCAAGAGTATTCTTTCATAAAAATAAATAACTAAATCAAAATAAAGGGTAGTTAACCACAAAAAAATTAAGTAATCAATTTCTCAAACATGATGCCTACTTCTTTTGTGGAAATAAAAAAGGTATTGACGACTGTTGGTATCAAAGCTGGTTTTGGGTACCATTGAGTCCATTGCATGAAGAATTAGATTCTTAATCGCAACATCATGCAAATTATTATTCAGACAGTCTTACAGTATAAATATAATATATATATATATATATATGTGTGTATATATATATATATAGATATAGATATATATATATATATATATATCATATATATATATATATATTAGTTGCGTCAAAGATTAATCGCATCCAAAAGTTTTGTTTAACATGATACTTGTGCTGTGTGCAATGGTATTTTATTATAGATACCTGAACAAAATTCGAAACGGCAACACCTTGAAAAAAACCCTCTCAAAGATCTAAGACTTTTTCTATGTACATAAAAGGCCTATTTCTCTTAAATATTGTTCAAAAATCTGTCTAAAGCTGTGTTAGTGAGCACTTCACCTTTGCCGAGATAATCCATCCACCTAACAGGTGTGACATATCAAGATGCTGAATAGACAGCATGATTATTGCACAGGTTTGCCTTAGTCTGGCCACAATAAAAGGCCACTATAAAATGTGCAGTTTTACTGTATTGGGGGTCCGGGGGGGTCCGAAAACCAGGCAGTATCTGGTGTGACCCCCATTTGCCTCACGCAGTGCAACACAACTCATAGAGTTGATCAGGTTGTTGATTGAGGCCTGTGGAATGTTGGTCCACTCCTATTCAATGGCTGTGCGAAGTTGCTGGATATTGGCAAGAACTGGAACACGCTGTCGTATACACCAATCCAGATCATCCCAAACCAAAACCCATTGGGTCCAAATGGGTGAATGTCCCGGGTGAGCAGTGTTGGGAGTAAAGCATTACAAGTAATGCGAGTTATGTAATCAGATTATTTTTTTCAAGTAACTAGTAAAGTATTACTTTTTAATTTACAAGAGAATATCGGAGTTACTTTTTCAAATACTTCAAAACTTTTTTTTCCAATTTATTGATTGACAGCTCTCCTGTCCCCATGTTGAGAGAAATCAGATGTTACTGTAGTTCTAAAATAAATATGAATTTGCATTAATTCATCTCACTCACAAAATAAAAAAACTGATTCAGTATTCCTCAAAATTAATTAAAATAATGCAACTCAGAATATGACGCTAACCTGCAATAATTAAATGTTGAACACAAATATCCTTTATGTATTTATTCTATTAACCAATGTCTTTGCTTCCGACCTTCGATGATCCAGTTCAACCATACTAATAAGCAAAAATTACTCTAGACAAACATTTGTGTCTTTTTTTATTGCTGAAGTGTGTTGAAATGTCTTCTTCTGCATTCTACTGTACGGACGTAAATTTACTTTCAATCTGAGGCTTATTCAGTTCACTTTTGGTGTGAAAAGGCTTTTATATTTGCCAAAAATAGAAATTTTTTAATTTAAAAACCAAACAAGCAAGCCCTGTCCAGATTTAAAAATTAGCGCAAAAGTAACGTAACGCATTACTTTCCATAAAAAGTAAATAAAACCGTAGTTATGGACCATAGGGTATGCAATATTGTAATGCATTACTTTTAAAAGTAACTTCCCAAAACACGACGGTGAGTATTGCTGGCCATGCAAGAACTGGGATGTCTTCAGCTTCCAGGAATTGTGTACAGATACTTTCAACATGGGGCTGTGCATTATCATGCAGCAACATGAGGTGATGGTCGTGGATGAATAGCACAACAATGGGCCTCAGGATCTCGTCACAGTATGTAATGCACTCTGTGCATTCAAAATGCCATCAATAAAAATGCACCTGGTTGTTGTCCATAACATACGCCTGCCCATACCATAACCCCATGGGCCACTCGATCCACAAAGTTGAAATCAGCAGACCGCTCACCCACACGATGCCATACAAGCTGTCTGCCATCTGCCCTGTACAGTAAAAACCGGGATTCATCCATGAAGAGAAAACACCTCTCCAAAGTGCCAGATGCCATTGAATGTGAGTATTTGCCCACTCAAGTCGGTTAAGACGACGAAATGCAGTCAGGTCGAGACCCTGATGAGGACGATGAGCATGCAGATGAGCTTCCCTGAGATGGCTTCTGACAGTTTGTGCAGATATTATTTGGTTATGCAAACCGATTGATGCAGCAGCTGTCTGGGTGGCTGGTCTCAGACGATCTTGGAGGTGAAGATGTTAGATGTGGAGGTCCTGGGCTGGTGTGGTTACAAATGGTCTGCGGTTGTGAGGCCGGTTGGATGTACTGCCAAAATCTATGAAACGCCTTTGGAGATGACTTATGGTAGAAAAATGAACATTCAATTCACAGGCAACATCTCTGGTGAACATTCCTGCAGTCAGCATACCAATTGCACGCTCCCTCAAAACCTGCAACATCTCTGGCATTGTGCTGTGTGATAAAACTGAACATTTTAGAGTGGCCTTTTATTGTGACCAGCCTACGGCACACCTGTGCAATATCATGCTGTCTAATCAGCATCTTGATGTGCCACAACTGTGAGGTGGATGGATTATCTTGGCAATGGAGAAGTGCTCACTAACACAGATTAGACAGATTTGTGAACAATATTTGAGAGAAATTGGTCTTTTGTGTACATAGAAAAAGTCTGATTTTTGAGTTCAGCTCATGAAAAATGGGGGTGAAAACAAAAGTGTTGTGTTTATAATTGTGTTCAGTGTAAATAAATACACACACATGCAGCACATATTTTGAAAATATGTACATGCATTTACATGTATATATTTATATAATTTATATCATATATAAATATATTTATAGATAAGGAAGTGCATGTACATGTATTATATAACACATTCATAGACATAGTACACACACATACTGAATCATGTAAAACAAAAATTTATTTTTGAATGCTAATAATCAGATCATCATTTGGACAGTACGACTATATATATATATATATCATATATATATATTGTGACGAGTGTCCCGAAGCTTCATCAGCATCGCCCTGGAAACAAGCGAGGAGCACCGGGCCATCATCATCAACAGGCGGACGGTCACAGCTGCACCTCATAAGGCGGCGGCTACATAAAGCCTGAACTGAGCACTAACTCGCCCTCTCATTTTCCCCACAGAAAGCAGCGTGTGACCGACCAGCCCCACAGGAGCACTGCACGGAACCTCTGCACTGGGAAGACGGAAGAGAACGCTCACGGCACCGGAGCACCTACCTGGAAATTTCTCACTAGCACCCCTCACCCCAATAAATCCCCAATAAATGTATTGATTGAGATTTCTTGCATGGGATTCTTCACCGATACAATATATATATATATATAGCTTAAAATTAATCTTAACATATCAGTGAGTGTTTGTAATAACCTGCAGTCTTACATCTCTGGCTTTTCTCATTTTGACCTTATGCTCACCCTGAACTCTGGACTGAAAGATCCATGTGAAACTGCAGTGAATAGATGGGGTGTCTTGTCAAATGCAATGACATACTTGGGATGATTTGGGGGAATTAAAATCTTTAAAGGCACCCCAGTTCATTTTCACCATGTTTGTACAAGTCTCGTATGGCAAAAACTAAAAGAAGAACAATGTCCCTAGGTTATGTATGTAACCATGGTTCCACGAGGGAATGCGACGGTTTGGGGGAATGCCTTTGCGTGACCGCGTTCTGAAGCATGTGTGAAATCAGTCCAATAGCGAAGCGATACGTCACGAGCGGGGTGACTTAAGCAACCAGGAAGCATAAAGGCACATCCGGCAAAGCGCATGTTCGCTTCTGATGAAGTAAGCGCATGCAGGGTTGCAGGGAGTATGGCAAGGAGACATAGCGTCTCAATCCATCGGGGAACCATGGTTACATATGTAACCTAGCGATGTTCCTCTTTAGGAACTCAAGCTGCATCCAAATGCTTGGGGAGCGAAAATACCGACTGTGCCATACTAACAAGATTGTATCTGGCAAGCACATCAAGACGAGAGGAATTGGGACCCTGGGGTTGGTGTCAGGTCCAAACTGTAAAACCGGACAAATGTGTGCGGAGAGGACCAGCCCGCCGCAGCATACATGTCCTGCAGGGCCATGCCCAATGAGAAGCATAGGAGGATGCCATACTCCAGGATCAAGTGCACTCTGATTCCCATAGGTGACGGGAGGTCAGACACGCCAGTGAAATGGTCTCGACCACCCACCTACTTATAGTCTGCTTGGTTGCTGGACATCTCTGCTTAGGCGGACCTAACTGGGCCTCGGGTAAAGGAATGCCCTAACCATGCCCGGGGCAATCTCCAGGCACAAAACAGAAAGTGCCTGGGATCCAACAGCAGGTGAAACTAAAAATTCAAAGTTTATTGAAAACTGAGGTAACAGAAAATGCTCAGTCAATAAATCAGCCGTATAGCAAATCCGCCAGCAAATAGTCAGCTTTGATCAGGCGAGGTCAGACCCGAACTCTGCCGAGCCCGCAGAGAAGAGAGGCGGTGAACCGGCAATTGAAAGCCGCCACTGAATTCCAGAGGTAGTGCCAAGCGTGGGCAGAGAGGAATCGGAAGGGGCTGCCATGAAGAGACAGGCCTATGAGTAGCGAGAGCCAAGGGCGGGAGCCGACCAGAGTCCTAGAGAGGCAGGCAGGTAAAAAGGGGAGGGTGACAAAAACAGGAACGCCAGACCAACTAGACTAGATAAACAAAACAAGACTGGGTCAGAAAATATAGCATGCACTGAGACGATCTGAGCTACAGAACAAGACATCATGGACTGACACAAGACAGCAACCATGGGGGCAAGATAAAGGGAAGATAATGAGGACAAAACGGGGTGCAGGTGAGGAGGGAGAATTAGCTAACAGGGATAACGAGAGGGGCGTGGTAAACTCCATGATGACAGCAGAGCACATGGCGAGCCGTCAAAACAAATGACCATGTGCTCCATGACAACAAAGCCTAAGAGCCGTGTGGTTTGAGTTTGAGCTCCGTCAAGTCAATTATTTGTCGTCTAATTTTTTATCTTAATCAATTTTATATACAATCCTGTTTCAGTTCTATAACGTGTGAATATATCCCCTATCGTATTCTACAACAAAAACAATCAGAGCGCCTTGTTATCACTAGTTCTATTTTTGACTTTCCGAGTCCGCTATTAGCATATAGCCCGCTAGCATCACCAGCGTGGTTGCCGCTAATCTCGCTTACACTACTACTCTATTCACACACATTACCATTGTTTTACTCCCTGTCTGTTACTTGCTTTAATGGCGAAATGACTGTCTACCTTTGAGTGCAGGTGAGGAAACCGAATGCAGCTCGAGCTGGAGGCCATGGAGAAGGCGATCCGGGGCGGTGGCCAAAGCAGGACCCAGCAGATGCGCGGAGAGCCACGCTGGAAAATCCCATGCGATGCCGCTCACAGTCAGGTAAAGTATACAGGCTGCTAAATCTCACACCACATCTACTCCATGTGTTTCTCTGCACAGGCCCTGTGCACCCAGGACACGATCTTCCCAGATGTCCTTCGCCGGGACACCACGGACCCTGGGTGTAAACGCAGCGGAAGACGCGAGACGTAACGCGACGCTGTGATCATCGGAGACTTCATCGTCCGGCACGTCCGTGCTACGTGAGCTGAAGGTAAGGTGCGCACACACTGTTTCCCTGGTGCTCGTGTTCTCGATGTTTCTGCGCAGATACCCGCAATCCTGAAGGGTGACGAGAGCCCCGGAGCGGTCGTGCTTCACGCGGGGGCTAACGAAACCAAGCTGCGGCAGACGGAGACACTAAAGAGGGACTTCAGGAGCCTGATCAACACAGTGCGCAGCACATCGCCCGTGATGAGGATCATCGTGTCAGGACCGCTTCCCACATACGACGAGGACACGAAAGGTTCAGTAGGCTTTTTGCTTTAAATGAATGTTTATTGTCATGGTGTAAAGAACATAAACTGCTCTTTGTTAATAACTGGAATCTTTTCTGGGAGCGTCCTAGGCTTTTCGCGCTGATGGCCTGCATCCCAGCAGAGTGGGAGCGGAGCTCATGTCGGACAACATCTCCAGGAAGCTGCGCTCCATACGACTAGTAAGTCAAATCTCAAATAACTGCACTGATGACTTGTGTTCTACCCGCTTAAATTATAGAAGTACTTGCGCTGTACAATCTATAAAGACTGTGTCTGTTCCTCGAATAGTGAGGCCAAAATATAAATTTAATGCAGGATCTAAAAAAATCTGATCGTGATTAAACCAGAAAAATTTAAAATAAATGAACAAAAACAATTTTTAAAGTTTGGGCTCCTAAACATTAGATCACTCTCAAAGCAGTTATTGTAAATGAAATGATCACAGATAATCGTTTTGATGTACTCTGCTTGACTGAAAACTGGCTTAAACCTAATGATTATATTGGTCTAAATGAGTCTACTTCACCAAGCTACTGTTATAAGCATGAGTCCCGTCAGATTGGTCGTGGTGGCGGTGTTGCAACAATTTATAGTGATATTCTCAATGTTACTCAGAAGACAGGATAAAGGTTTAACTCATTTAAAATATAAGGGGTTTTAAAAACTGGGTTACACTGTCAGATATGCAAAAGAAATCTATCGTATCTCTTGCTCTGTCTACTGTGTATAGACCACCAGGGCCGTATACAGATTTCCTAAAAGAATTTGCAGATTTCCTCTCAGACCTGTTGATAAAGCGCTAATTGTCGGAGATTTTAATATCCATGTTGATATACAAATGAAGCATTAGGATTGCGTTTACTGACCTAATAAACTCTTTTGGAGTCAAGCAAACCGTCACCGTGCCCACGCATCGTTTTAATCATACGCTAAATTTAAAATATTTCGCATGGAATTGATCTTACTGATATAAATATCGTACCTCAAAGCGATGATGTTAACGACCATTTCCTTGTATCGTGCATGCTACATATTACTGATATTAACTATATGGCTCCGCGTTATCGTCAGGGCAGAACTATTGTTCCAGCCACCAGAGACAGATTCACAAATAACCTGCCTGATTTATCTCAACTGCTCTGTGTACCAATAAGTACACATGAACTACACGAAATAACTAGCAACATGGGCACTATCTTCTCTAATAAATTAGAAGCGGTTGCCCCCATCAAATTTAAAAAGGTTATTGAAAAACGTACTGCGCCATGGTACAAAAGTAAAAAACCCATTCTCTCAAGAAAGAAACTCGAAGTCTTGAGCGCAAATGGAGAAAAACTAACTTGGCAGTTTTTAGAATTGCGTGGAAAAACAGTATGTCGAGCTATAGACAGGCTCTAAAAACTGCTAGGGCAGAGCATATCCACAAACTCATAGAAATTAACCAAAACAATCCTAGGTTTTTATTTAGCACAGTGGCTAGATTAACAAATAACCAGACGCCACCCGATCTAAATATTCCCTCACAGTTTAATAGTAATAACTTTATGAATTTCTTCACAGATAAAAAAGATAACATCAGAAACACAATAACAAATGTAGATTCTACAGCATAAACTACTTCAGCTTCATTCATCGCACCAAAAAATAAACTGCAGTGCTTTACAACTATAAAACAGGAATAGCTAAATAAACTTATCACTGCATCTAAAACAACAACATGCCTGTTAGATCCTGTACCCACTAAATTACTGAAAGAGTTGTTAACTGTAGCAGAAGAATCTGCTTCTCAATATTATTAACTCGTCATTGTCTTTAGGTCACGTCCCAAAACCATTCAAGCTGGCGGTTATTAAGCCTCTTAATTTAGACACCACAACTAGATCCTAGTGAACTGGCAACTTACAGACCCATCTCAAATCTTCCTTTTATGTCTAAAATTTTAGAAAAGTTGTGTCTGCTCAATTGTGCTCCTTCCAGCAAAAAAATGATCTCTATGAAGNGTGACAGCCTCGACCTTGGCCGGATCCGGCTTAATCTCCCCAGCTGAAACAATAAAGCCTAAGAACGAGACCGACTTGGCATGGAACTCGCACTTCTCCGTCTTGACATAAAGCTGGTTCTCCAGCAGCCGTTGTAGGACCTGGCGCACGTGCTGAGTGTGTACCTGAAGGAATGGAGAAAAGATGAGAATGTCATCGAGGTACACAAAGACAAACTGGTTAATCATGTCTCCCAACACGCTTATTGACCATGCTCTGGAAGACAGCAGGGGCATTAGTAAGCCCGAACGGAAGGACCAGGTATTCATAGTGTCCCGTGGGGGTATTAAAGGCTGTCTTCCACTCATCTCCCTCACAAATGCGGATGAGATGATAGGCGTTGCGGAGGTCTAACTTAGTGAAGACCTTGGCTCCCTGCAAGAGTTCAAAGGCAGATGATATTAACGGCAAGGGATACCTGTTTTTAACAGTAATGTCATTTAACCCCCGGTAATCAATACAAGGATGCAGAGAGACATCCTTCTTCTTAACGAAGAAGAACCCAGCACCAGCAGGGGAAGATGTGTGGCGAATGAGACCGGCTTTCATGGATTCTTGAATGTATTTGTCCATAGCCTCTCGTTCTGGACCTGACAGGGAAAAGAGACGACCCCGGGGCGGAGAAGTGCCTGGGAGGAGATCGATAGCACCATCGAACGGCCGGTGGGGGGGGAAGCGAGGTGGCCTGGGACTTGCTGAAAACCAGCCGCAGATCATGGTACTCCCCCGGGACCCCAGTGATATCAGCCGCCTCAACCTGCAACACAGGAGACACAGACACAGGAGGAGATACTGCACCTAGGCAACACGCATGACAAGACTGACTCCAAGACACAATCTGGCTGTGGGACCAATCCACATGAGGGTTGTGCTGAGCCAACCAGGGGTGCCCCAGAACAAGACTAGCATATGGAGACTCCAGGAGGAACAGCACAATAGACTCACGGTGATTGCCCTACACAACAAGACTTACAGAGGGGGTCGTGTGCGTGATAGTGGCTACAGGCTGGCCAGAGAGGCCCCAGACAGCGACAGGAGAGGAGAGGGGAATGGCAGGGATGCCCCAGCTCTTGGCTGTGCTGTAGTCCAGAAAGCTGGCTTCGGTGCCAGAATCAATCAGGGCCTTGCAGGAGGGGGCAGAGTCTTGGTAAGTGAGGGTAGCAGAGAATTGGGTGCGTGACTGAGGGGAGATTAGAGGAGAAACGCCCACCAGGACTCCCCGCTTGACTAGTGGGCCATGGCTTTTAAAGAACACGACTGAGCAAAGTGGCCCGGCTTTCCACAGTAGAGGCAGAGGCCCCGAACCAGCCTTTGTTGTTTCTCTTGAGCCGACAATCGAAGTCACCCCAACTGCATGGGCTCAGGTTCAGCCAGAGAGGAAAGAGGTGGTGAGTGGCTCCTCAAAGGATGGGGTTCCTCCAGCCCCAGGATGAGCGGGGAGCCAAGTGTCGCTGACGCAAGCGGAGGTGGCTTTCGACTCGAGTGGCCAGATTGATAAAGCCTTCCAGGTCTTGGGGTAGATCGTGGGTAGCAATCTCATCCTGGATCGCGAAGTTAAGCCCCTCCCGAAACATAGCTCACAGCGCCCGCTCATTCCAATCGAAGGCAGCAGCTAGAGTCTTAAATTGAATGGCATATTCAGTCACGGAACGGCCTCCTTGATGGAGCCGCGCTAGTTTGGATGCTGCCTCATCTCCTTTAACAGAACGATCAAAAAGCTTTGTCATCTCACAGCGAAACTCCTCAAAATCAGTGCAGAAGTGGGCTCTAGCGTCCTAAACGGCAGTCCCCCACTCGTGAGCCTTTCCTGTCAGCAGAATAATGACATAAGCAACCTTTAACTGTATCGGCGGGGTTGCAGCGCAAACACCAACGAACATTGAGATAAAAATGCCCGACATGAATTCAGATCTCCATCATACTAGGGCGGGTTGTTGGCATGCGGCTCGGGCTCACGGTGAGAAAGAGACAGGGGGACCGCTGAAGCGGAGGATGACAGAACGTCTTGCTGGATTTCGCTTAATTCAGCCATTTGGGCATTGAAGGTTTCAACCTCCTGAGCGGTGGATGAGAGCTGGCTGGCTTGGTGGCCGAGGAGAGCTCCCTGATGAGCGATGGCCGATCTAACAAACTCCTCACCCACTGGATCCATCTTGGTCAGTCTGTAGTATTAGAAACGAGACTGGGATCCAACAGCAGGTGAAACAAAAAATTCAAAGTTTATTGAAAACTGAGATAATAGAAAATGCTCAGTCAATAAATCAGCCGGATAGCAAATCCGCCAGCAAATAGTCAGCTTTGTTCAGCACGGAGGTCAGACCAGCCTCTGCCGAGCCCGCGGAGAAGAGAGGTGGTGAACCGGCAATTGAAAGCCGCCGATGAATTCCAGAGGTAGTGCCGAGCGTGGGCAGAGAGGAATCGGAAGGGGTTGCCGTGAAGAGACAGGCCTATGATAAGAGAGAGCCTAGGCAGAGAGCCGACCAGAGTCCTAGAGGGGCAGGCGGGTAAAAAGGGGAGGGTAACAAAAACAGGAATGCCAGACCGACTAGACTAGAAAAATAAACAAAACAAGACTGGGTCAGAAAACACAGCATGCACTGAGACGATCTGAGCTACAGAACAACACATTACGGACTGACACAAGACAGCAACCATGATGGCAAGATAAAGGGAAGATAATGAGGACAAAACGGGGTGCAGGTGAGGAGGGAGAATTAGCTAACAGGGATAACGAGAGGGGCGGGGTAAATACCATGATGACAGCAGAGCACATGGCGAGTCGTCAAAACAAAAGGCCATGTGTTCCATGACAACAAAGCCTAAGGAGACCCCACCGAGATCATGACACTATCCTTTTACAGGAAGAAATAGTGAGGAGGAAGACTGTCTTTAGATTGAGGAACTTGTCTGAAACTTCCTCAGTGGGTTCAAAGGGGGCATTGCACAAACCCCCAGAACCACCACCATGTTTGCTATGAGGGAACCTTGTGTGCTGTACTGTACCAATTGGGCATTTGACTGGGTCTTGCAGTCGCTGTCCGCACCAAGAGGTGAAAAATCTCCAATTCAAAGTGCACTGTTTCCTTGTGGCGGGAGCTCTGGACTGGCGTATGGTCTCAACAACCTCGGTTGAGAGACCAGATTGCTAAGAGCTGTGCCCCCTCAGGGGCCATGCCACAGCACTCCGGCTGGGGGTGAAGGATGGAGCCCCCCGCCTGAGAGAAAAGGTCCCTCCTGATCGGAATCTCCAAGGGAGAGCTGTCGAGAAGGGACACAAGGTTCCAGAACCATACTCGGATCAGTCCCAGAACATGGTCTACTTACAGCACAGACGTACCCCTTCCCAGCATACTCTCTCCATAACTCCCTGGAGCAGAGCGATCAGGTGAAAAGTTTATAACCAAGCCCTGCTATGTCTGCACCATGGCGTCCAGCCCAAGCGGAGAGTGTGTTGTTTCCTGCGACGCAAATCCACTTCCGCCTGGGCGAACTAGCTCCAAAGGCGCTCCACCACCTGATTCAGGTGCCCAGGGATGTAAACTGCTCTGAGTAAGAGGAGTTTTCCCTGAGCCAAGGAGGATCTGGTGCCCCAGCCTGTATAGGGGCTCGAACCCCACTGCCGTTGATGTAGGAGTACCATTTGTTTGTTCATGTGTTTTGTCCTGGTGTGGGACACTCACATGATTACCCCTCAGGTCTGGAGAAGTGTTTTCAGTAAATGAAACACGTCCAGCATCTCCATACAAGTTATTGCCCTGTGAAGGGGTCTTTCCATCCCGGTCGAGCCGGGCACTCATGCCCACTCCCAAGCCCGTACTAGAGATATCCGCATAGCCTTAACCGATGACATGAGCCCCAGACGTCAGGCCTTGATACGAATCAAGGTTGCCCTCCACAGCTTCTAAGGCACGTATCTCACTGCGTCCTTGATCATGTGAAGCGGTTTCCTCTTGGAAAACCGTTTGTTCCTGAGCCACCACTAAGCAAATGTTTCATGTACCGGACAGGCCAAAAGGGATCAAAATTGTGACTGGCCTTCCCTCACTCATCCTTACGGCTTTGAGGGACACATCTTTATTCCGACCACCATCTGCTCTATTGCGCTAGAATCAAACCAATGACGATGTAGTTTTGCGTTGAGTATGCGGATGCCATGGAGTCGCAGCGGAGCCAGACCAGCATCCACACACTTCGTGAAAGTGAAGGGTGAGAGTGAAAGGCCCATGGAATAACCCAATAACTGGTATGCCCTGTCCCCCAACCAAAAAAAAAAACTACGAAAGCAACCTCATGAAACTTCCTTGTTTGAGGACGGATGGATATGTGAAGTATGCTTCCTTGAGATCTATTGTGACAAACTATCCTTGGACCATAATTAATGATAACATGAGCTTCTTGTTAATTAGAAATCATGACCGAAGGCCTTTTGCTAGTAGTAATAGTTGAAGTGACAGCTGTAGAACCCAGACTCTCGAAAGAGAGGAGGAACACGTTCTATGGCCTCCTTCTTCAAGAGAGTGTCTATTTCTCGTTCTATTACCAGAGCCTGCTCTGAGCCCACTAGTGTGGGAATGACCCCATTGAAACGTGGCGGTCCGAACTGAATTCTGTAGCCTTTTTCTACAGTCTGCAGGACCCATTGGGAGAATTTGGCAAAATTTCCAAGGCTCCAGAAGTTTCTACTAAGGGAACCAGCCTCTCGAGGATGGCCTCTGGTGTGGCTAGAGGAGTCACTTCGGTGCCCTGAATTGGATGACCAGCAGGGAACAACCAACCTGACAACTCTAGTGCCCTCACTTGAGGGGACGAGCATTCCCGTGCCGTACCGTTTCTGGGCAGCAGCTAGGAAGTTCACTCGTTGGAGCTCATTGAGCCCAGAAGCACCGGAGAAGGCAGGGTTGGCAGAGTGGCTCCCTGAGGGCACTGAGGATAATCGGGCACCATATTCTTAGGTGTGTACCTCTCCTCCCCAGGGGGTCTGCCCTCAGGGCCCTGGCGCTCATGGCCGAGTGGTCCTGACGCTCATGGCCTTTTTAGACAGAATAACAGAATAATGAGGAGTTTGACGGCTGGGTCTGCTCCCGCTCAGCAGCCCCGGGGACCTTGGAACAACGAGGGAGGAAGTGGTGGAATGCCGCTGCTTGCTTCATCGCCTCCTGAAACCTCTCGACGACATTGTTTACTGCCAGAGCGAGGGCAAGAGCAGAGCATCCAGCAGGAGGAAGTTGTCCTTATCTTGAAGTTTGGATAGATTCAACCACAAATGCTTCTCCATAGCCACCAGTGCTGCCATTGAACGGCCGATGGCTTTGGCCATTTCTATGGTTACCCGGAGAAACAAATCTGTGGCCCGACACAGTTCGGCAACTACATCCGATTTCCCTTCCTCCTTCTCATCCAGGTCCTTGAGCAGGTCGGCCTGGAATGCCTACAACACCACCATAGTGTGCAGACACAGGCCGGCCTGACCTGCCCCCGTATAAGCTTTCCCCACCAGACCGGATGTCAATCTAACTGGCCGGGTGGGAAGCCTCAGGGCCTTCAGGGACGATGCTGAAGACAGGGAGAGATAGCTCGCGAGCGTCTGCTCCACCACTGTCATCACCCCATATCCCTTCTAATTCAACCCTGCAATGCTGGAATAATTTGCGATAGTGGGACTGAAGATATGGGATGAATACGGTTTATCCCATGACCTTGACACCTCAGTGCGGAGATCGGGGAAAAATGGAAGGCCCCGACGTGATGGTTGCGATCTTACACGCAGGAAGAGTTCATCTAGCTTGATTTTAGACAAACTTTCTGCTTCTCAGCTAGCCAGTCAATGTTTAACTTGGCTACAGCATGAGTCACAACCTCCACGAGCTCCTCATATGCAAGGGACTGTGGGGGCAAGTCCACTGTGTCCTCAGTATCGATGCTCATCACATCAATCTCGGAGGAGGAAGATAGATGAAACGCCTGGCTCTCTCTTTAGGTGGATGAAACCGCCAAGATTGCTTCCGAACCCTGAGAGGGAGCTGTGGATCTAGCGGGTGAGGACCGAGATAAGGACAAGCAATGGGACCGGAACAACGAGGGAGAAAGCATTGGAATGCCACCGCTTGCTTCATCGCCTCCTGATTGTTTACTGCATCGCCAAAGAGGTCAGAGGGCATCCAGCAGAAATCATCTGTCCTTATCTTGAAGTTCGGACAGATTCAGCCCCCTCGAGAGCTGACCGAGCATGCTCTGCTCCCAAACAGATGATGCACAGACCATGTGTATCCCCACCCGCAAGATAGCGTTGGCAAAGGGGAAAACACTCGCCATTTTAGATTTATTTTTCTCTTTACACTTGCTTATGTTGTAACTTTCTAACAGAGACAAGCTGACTGACTGATAACGTGCTTTGCGAACACACACACACACACACACACAGCGCCTTTTACTGAAGATCGTCTCCCTTCCATACTCTACGCTTTGCCGGATGGGCCTTTATGCTTCCTGGTTGCTCACGTCACCCTGCTCGTGACATCTCGCTTCTCTATTGGACTGATTCCACACATGCTTCAGAATGCGGTCACGCAGAGGCGTTCTCCAAAGCGTTTTGATGCAGCTCGAGTAACTGAAAGGGAAACAAAAAATATCAGGGGCAAAAAATAATTGAACAACTGTTTTTGAGTCTAAACTGGATGCTTATTGTATCATATCATATTTGATATGATATATGATATAATATGATACTTTAATACTGATTTGACAAGCTTGTGTTTGAGTCAGGCTCATTTAAATGGCTCTGTATTCAATGGCTTAATAAAGCTACTAAAGTTATAATAAAGTTATTTCTTTCTTAATTACAGGAGTTAAATCAGAACGAATAAGAGATTCTCTATTCAATTCTGAATTGCACACATTGCACACACAAAAGCTGATCCGTGCTGGTTGCTGAGGAAATACTTTAACTTCGTGCTGTGGATCGCCGGATTTGCTTTCACCGTGGACGAAGCGGAGTCATGCCCGTGGTCGTCACATGTGGTTGCCTCAAGCCTGCCGGAAGCTTCCTCATCGAATCCGCCGGTCACACCGTTCTCAAGCCCGTCCGCCTCTGCTCACTCAAGTCGGCCTCCGCATACTCTAGTCTGCCGGTCACTCTAGGCCTCCGGCCTCTGCTCACTGAAGGCCGCGGTGTGTGACGCTGTTTCGTTGTGAAAGCGAAACTACTTTGTTTGGCCTTCCAAAAGACACGACTAGAAATCAGTGATTAAGTTGTATTTACAACACTGTTTCAGAACAGTTTAACCCAACTATTCAGATGTGTCCAGCACATTTATGGAGGACTGTTCCTGACCTTGAGAGAGACTTACAATGCCGGCTGTGTCTGACCTCCAGACTGATGACGTTTTTTTTATATTTAGAGAATTTGCCACTGACAATTCAAACTCCAGTTTTTTTGGGCAGTGTCGATGTAAGCACTTGTGTTTGTCTTTCCTTCTTTCTTCTCCGATCACAAATGCAGACATGGTTTTATGTTTACACGGCGCAATATGCAACAATGCGTAAAAAGACAGTATAGGTCAGTATAATCCGTAATTATGTCCCCACTGGATGCAACAAATGCCTCGTTTATAATGGGTTTTAATGTTTTTGAATCGTTGCTCAGGCCTGACAGGGCATCATCACAATATATGGTAAGGGGCGTAACATTTCTGTCACACGCTTGAGGTATTCGCCCAATCACAACGCACTGGATAGCTGTCCAATCAGAGTACACCTCGCTTTTCAGACCGATGAGCTTTGTAAAATCCGCGTTCAGAAGGCAGGTGCATAGAGGAGAAACAATAATGTACAGTGTGTGGAAAATAATGTGTTTTTAGCAGCATCATATGACCCCTTTAACTACTACTCATTGTCCACATTGTGTTTGATGACAGACAGCATTTTGAGCACTACTACAAGACATTATCAGACTGTCAACAAGCAGACCACCTCCCAGCTCCAAAGGTCCAGGTCAACAGACATGAAATAGATCAATAGTGGGTCCCTGTCAGTATCTCCAGAGGCCAGATGGCCAATGGACATCTATCAGTGTCTCTTGGTTATCTGCAGCCACTGTGGTGGTCTGAGCTGTGCTCTGAAATCTGGACTCTCCTCAGCCTAAAGGGTAAACTAATGGTATTCACGGGGTGGAGAAATGCATCCGATATGGCTGTCATCTGCTAAATAGCTGTAATTGTAAAGTTAGATGTAAGTCCACACATGTATTATATTTATTTAAAATGATTTATATACAGTAAATTAATTTATAAAATAAACACACTTGAATCACTTGCATTAATGAATGTCATCCACCAATTTTGTAAAAAATAAGGGTGTGGCATAGTTTTACACCATCGCCTCTTTCAAAAAAAATATTTCTGTGTTCCCATACAAAATCCATTATTACTGACTCAGTACTTTAAATAAAAGTTTAATATACTATATAATGAGATGAATAGTCTAATTCATCCAGCAATGTCAATCATATGACCACCCCTATAGGTACAGATAGCAGACATCATTGTGATGTATTTCTGCTGTTTTCTGTTGTAAACTATTAAGTTGCCTCTTTATGATCTGGAGCCCCTGAAGGTCTTTTCAGTGAATTAGAAAATCCAACTGTAGGTGAAAAGAAAAGCATGTCTGTGTGATTTTATAAAAAAAAGTGTTAATTCCATTACTTCAACTTCCCACCTTCATTCCAAGTGCAGAAAGCAAAAATAAAAAGGAAGGATAATGCAGTTCAGTTCAACCTAGATGTTTCACTGTCCCGTCGAGAGCGTTAAGTGCAAGTGCACATTGTATTTTGTGTCCCTGAGCAGAGAGTAATTCGCAACATTGCCTGTGAGGATGGGGAGGTTTCTCTGCCACCAAGAAGAGAGCAAGTGTTTCTAATGGACCCCACATCTCTCTGAATGTCTGCAACAAGCCCCCTGGCACAGCCAAATAGACTCTGAACTCCCAGAGAAGACAATAAATGTCACAAAAATGTTTCTCTGCTGTTCACGTTGAGGGCTCTCTAGGTGGCTGTTTTCTTCCAGTGTTGCTCAAAAGCATTCAGCTTTGAATTGCCCTTTTATGATTCTTTACTAGGCTACAGTTGTTTTATCTAAATAATCTCTCCATCTGTACGGCACATTAAATTATGTATGTAGATGTAATAGAAGGTGCGCAGACACATGTAGACTGTTCTTATATAATTGTATTATATAATTCATATATTCTTGGCTCAAAGACATTAAGATGTCCACATCAAAATAAATTTACAAAAGTGATTTTATGTCCATAGAAAGCACATTAAATGTAAGTAAAGTGTCTACTTTTAAGGTTTCAAATAAATTTTTGGAGAATACAATGTCATAATTTGGTTGAAATAATGTTACATTGTCATTCAATGTAATACAATATTTATGTAAAAATGCTTATTCTGACTTGTACATATTATAATATATAAATGAGTAAGGGAGCATATTACATTTTTATTGTGTTTTAAATGAGTAAAAATTTCTTACTGACAAATGGGCAAAACCTCTAGGATAGTGGCAAATTTAAAAAAAATTTAATTACAACTAATTAGTATTTGGGGTGAAAGTAATTCGTTTTTTAATATGTCATAAATTGATTTTTGTTGTAAATATGCCTGACAAGATTGTTACACTGAATATCATTTTAGTGGGTCTCTTCTGTAAATCAGGGGGAAATTTATATTTATTTTTTGCTCAGAAAAACTAAAACAGAATTGCAATTAATGAAATTAACAGATTTTTTTTTTGTGTGGGGGGGGGGGGCAACAACAATTTAAAGCAGTATTACATTTATTGTTTTTATGCTTAAACCCTTTTTTCGTCTTTGACTCATGTATATATTTATTTACATATTTACATGTATATATTTATATATTATATTGAAGAAAATATAAATTATGTAATATACAATTATAACACTTTTTTCTTAAAATATAACATCATGTGTATTATATATAATATAAATCTACACAGTACCACACATATTATGTAACAATACGTTTTATTTTGGATGCGATTATCACATTAATCATGTGATAGCAATTTTCTATATACTGTATCTTTAGATTAGATTAGATTAGATTAATTAATCGCAGCACCCTGTAATTAATTAGATTAGAAATTGTATTTAGTTATTCAGCGTTTTATACTCCCCAAATTGACATATAATGGGGAATACATAACGATTCATCTTAAAGATGCAAACAGTCACAGGAAGTGATCGCATACCAAGTTTTCAGGGCATTGTTTAATCAGTACAAGCGGGAAATGGATGAATAAATAAAGAAAAGACATGTTTTTTGGGGGCTTTTTTTTTGATGATGAAGTCAGGTAGCTTCGAAAGAGATGAGTTTTCAGTTGTCGCTTGAAAATGGTCAGGGATTCAGCGTTACGGATAGTGGTGGGAAGATCGTTCCACCAGCCAGTAGTGGTGAACGAGAATGTTCTGGAAAATGATTGTGAGCCTCTATGTGATGGTACCACGAGACGTCGCTCACTAGCGGATCTGCGCAGCACGACTGGTTAAACGCATTAGGCTGCTGCATTCTGATCATTTGTAAAGTTGATTTGTGCTTGATGAAAGTCCAGTCTAGAAATGACAAGGGCCTGGACAAGAAGTTGTGCAGTATGTTCTGTTAGAAAGGGCCTGATCTTTATGATGCTGTGTAGTGCAAACCTCCAAGATCAAGCAGTCTTTGCAATGTGGTCTTTGAAGGTCAGCTGGTCATCAAAGATTACACCAAGATTTCTGACCGAAGTTGAAGGGGTAATTGAAGAAGAACCTAGCTGGATGGTGAAAACATGCTGTAGAGTTGGAGTGGCAGGGAAAAAAAAGAAGCTCAGTCTTTGCCAGGTTGAACTGTAAGTGATATTCTTTCATCCATGACGAGATGTCTGCCAGGCAGCCTGAGAACCGTGCAGCTACCGTTGGATCATCTGGTTAAAATGAAAGATAGAGCTGTGTGTCATCAGGATAGCAATGGAAGGAGAAGCCATGTGCCTGTGTGATGGGACCCAGTGATGTATTGTATATGGTGAAGAGGAGGGGTCCAGTAACTGATCCCTGAGGAACCCCGGTGACCAGTTGATGTGCTTTGGATAACTCCCCTCTCCAGGTTACCCTGAAATACCTACCAGTAAGATAGGATTCAAACCAGCGAAGTGGAATCCCTGTGATGCCCAGTGATGAGAGGGCAGACAGGAGGATCTGATGATTGACAGTGTCAAAAGCAGCAGATAGATCCAGCAGAATAAAAACTGATTATTTGGAATCAGCTTTTGCAATCCGCAAGGCTTCTGTGACTGACTGTAGCGCAGTCTCAGTTGAATGGCCATTCCTGAAACCTGACTGGTTAGCATCCTGTTTGTTGTTCTGTGAAAGAAAAAATTATATCTGGTTGAAAACAACTCTTTCGAGTGTTTTTGCTAAGAAAGGAAGGAGCGAGATAGGTCTGTAGTTATCTGTAAGTGAAGTGTTTAATGTAGCTTTTTTAAGCAGAGGGGTTATCGAGCCTGCTTGAATGCAATGGCCTTCCCTTGGAGGAGAGATTTGTTTGATGATGTGTGTGGAGTGCCTGGTAGAGTGTAGAGAAATTGCTGGGAAGAAGTGTGCGGGGATTGGGTTTTAGGGGCAATGTTGTAGAGATGGCTGGAGAGAAGAGTTTGATACTTCTGTCCTGGCAGTGAGGGGACAAACGATAAGATGGAGTTTAGCATTGGGTGGTTGGTTTGAGGTCCCTGTGTGTGTGGTGCCTGAGAAGACTACTGAGTTTGTCTAGTTTTGTCTGTGAAATGTGCGAACATCCTCACTTTATAGAAGTGGTGGAGGTGTGAAGGGGACCGAGGAAGAAAATTGAATGTTTTGAAGAGATTACGTGTGTCTGGAGAGCTGATTATCTTTGGTTGTGGAATTGAAGATTGGCATTATGGACTTCATCAGAGAAATATGACGCAAAGAACTGATACATACTCAGGTCTGATGGATCTTTTGATTTGCGCCATTTTCTCTCTGCTGCCCTGAGTTTGGTCCGATGTTCTTCATGAGCAAATCACCAGGTTTAGAGGGGCAGCCATGATGGCCTGAGTAGAGAGGACAAATATCGTCGAGACAAAGGTTAGTAGAGCATAAAGTGTCAGTTTGCTGCATTCACATCCAGAGATGAAAAATGGGTAGGTGAGGGAAGAGAGGAGGATACTACAGAGGAAATATGGGAGGGTGAAAGGGAGCATAGGTTTTGTCTAAAAGTAACCGGTATAGGGGTAGGTGGCACACAGTTAGCAAAATGTAGTTTAAATTTAATGAAGAAATGGTCAGAGATATGTAGGGGTTCTACCACAATGTTGTCTGCAATACAATTGCAAATGAAGCAAGGAGTGAATGGAAGTCTTTAGCATAATGCTTGTCCAGATGAATGTTGAAGTCAACAAAGACTAAAAGTGGACTGCCATCCTCTGGCAATGAGGACAGCAGCCCATCCAGCTCCTCTAGGAAGGTGTGTAGAATTTGCCCAGGAGGGCGGTAAATTACCACAACCTGGAGTTTTATAGGAGCTGTTACAGTGATCGCATGAAATTCAAATGAGTTAAAATTGCATAGGGGAGAGTGGGTTGAGTATTTCCAATTGTTAGAAATGAGCAGACCAGTGCCCCCACCCCGGCCAACCTGACGGGGGGAGTGAGAGAAAGAGAAATTTCATATGTCAGACTTTATAGGGTTGTGTTTGTTTATTTATTCATTTATTTGTGTGCATGTTCTTGTGGAGCTAGTTAGTTTTGTCATGATGTCTCTGCAAATTGATGTCATTAGTCACATGTCTCAGGTGACTTAAATGCCCATAAGCAAAGATGGTAAGAAATAGATAATAATAAATACATCCATATAAATAATGCACAAGCCAAGCAACTTCTATTGGGGTGAATGGAAATGATAATGGAGGTATTATACCCATCCTTGCACAACTCACACATGTAGCATGTTTTTTAACCTAGATAATACAGCAGTCCACCCATCTGCAGTTATCAACAAGTAAGGTTCTTTTGACTTCTGGCATAGCAAAAATAATTGTTTCTACTTCAACACCAAACAATTGCATGAGGCAATTTTCTTCCAAATTGATTTAATTTTCCATATAATATATTAAGCTTTTGTTTCACCTTTATCTGCAGCCTATGCAATGGGTTTGCTGTCCCGACCTGATCTGCTGTTAACAAGCCAACATTTTTTTTCTCATTCTCTTTCGCTCTCCCTCATTTTCTCAAATATCTGATATCCTTTATTATGTGGCTGCCGTGCTACACAACTGAGAGCACAGACTGAAAAGGCTGAGTAATAGTTTTCACATCATCAGCCGCAGCACATGCTCTAATCTCATGGGACGGGCTCCATGTCAGAGGCCTGCAGAGCACAGGGATGCTCAGAGTAGCAATAGTGACCTCTTGCTGTGGTTAACCAAGTGAAAATGTGCTGTCCTCTACTCATGTCCACTGCAATCATAGGGAAAAAAAACTCTAGCCGATAACATGCAATGCCTGTCATTTATCCACAATGTGTGCATTGCTAGTGTGTGGGCATATGTGTGTTTATTCATCTTTCAAGGGCAAGGCAAGTTTATTTATAAAGCACATTTCGTACACAATGGTAATTCAAAGTGCTTTACATAAAAGAAAGTAAAATAATCATAGAAAAATAATCACAAAAATAAAACAAGGAATTTAAAAACGTTGAAAATGATTTAAAAATTGATTTAAAATGAATTTAAGACTTTCTTAAAAATTTACATTTGGACATTGCACAGTGCTCATTCAATAAATGCACAGCTAAACAGATGAGTTTTGAGTCTAGATTTAAATGAGACTAATGTTGTAGCACATCTGATCTCTTCTGGAAGCTGATTCCAACTGCGGGTGGCAAAATAGCTAAAAGCATATTCCCCTTGTTATGTGTGAACCCTTGGTATTTCTAACTGGCTCGATCCTAATGATCTGAGTGGTCTGTTAGGTTTATATTCAGTGAGCATATCTGCAATGTATTTAGGTCCTAGGCCATTTAGTGATTTATAAACGCGTAAAAGTACTTTAAAATCAATCCTAAATGTAACTGGAAGCCAGTGTAAGGACCTGAGGACTGGTGTGATATGCTCAGATTTTCTGGTTCTAGTCAGAATTCTGGCAGCTGCGTTCTGGATGAGCTGCAGCTGTCTAATGGTCTTCTTGGGAAGGCTGGTGAGGAGACCATTACGATAGTCTACCCTGCTGGTAATAAAGGCATGGACAAGTTTCTCCAAGTCTTGACTGGAAAAAAAAAACCATCTAATTATTGCAATGTTTTTGAGATGATAGTATGCTGATTTAGTTACTGCTTTGAGATGACTACTGAAACTAAGTTCTGTCTCCAGAATCACACCACGATTCTTGACTTGATTTTTAGTTTGTTTACTTTAGATTTTTAGGTATGCATTCACCTTGAGAACTTCATCTTTGTTTCCAAATGCAATGACATCAGTTTTCTCCTTGTTTAACTGAAGAAACTTTTGGCACATCCAACTGTTCATTTCATCAATGCATTGGCAGAGGGAGTCAATGGGGCTGTAGTCATTTGTGATAAGGCTGAGTAAATCTGGGTATCATCAGCATAGCTGTGATATGCAATTTGGTTCTTTCTCATTATTTGACTAAGTGGGAGCATATACAGGCTAAACAAGAGCGGTGCAAGAATTGAGCCTTGTGGAACTCCGCATGTCACGAACTTCCACTTAGACTTATGCTCTCCTATACTCACATAATAACCTCTCCCTTCTAAGTATTACCTGAACTATTTGAGTACCATCCCAGAAAGCCCAACCCAGTTTTCTAGTCTCTCTAGAATTATGTTATGATCTACAGTGTCAAACGCAGCACTGAGATATAGTAGTACCAGCACTGACATTTTGCCAGATTCAGAATGTACGCAAAAAACAAAAAAAAAAAAAAGAATATCATTGATATCTTATGACGCTGTCTCTGTGCTTGTTGTGAATGCGGTCCCCCCGGAAACCAGATTGAAAATTGTCCAGGTATCCATTTGAGTTTAAGTATTTGTTCAGCTGATTAAAAACTACCTTTTCAATAATCTTTCCTATAAAAGGAAGATTTGATATTGGTCTATAATTGCTCAAAATGGTGTTATCAAGATTGCTCTTTTTCAGAAGGGGCTTAACAACTGCAGTTTTCAGGGAGTTTGGAAAAGTCCCAGTAAGAAGTGAGGCGTTCACCACTTCTATGAGATCTGCTTCTAAACAGTTAAGCAACCTTTTGAAAAAAGATGTGGTAAGTGTGTCAAGATAGCAGGTTGACGATTTTAGGTGCTGCACTATTTCTTCCAAAATGTTGATATCTATTGCTTCAAAAATAGACATTTTATCTTCTTTTTGATATTGCGGTCGAATCTGTCTGACCTGTGCATAACTTGAGGATGTGCTAATCGCCTTCCTGATATTAATGATCTTCTCAGAAAAGAAGGAAGCAAACTCATTGCATTTGCTGTCAGAGAGCATTTCACTGGGAATCTGACTTGGGGGTTTGTCAGTCTCTCAACAGTAGCAAAAAGAGTGCAAAAAAAAGCGAGTGGTTTACTGTTATTTATAAGGTTTGAGAAGAAACTCTGTCTAGCTTTGGCTAGTTCCACATTGAAAGCATGAAGGCTGTCTTTATAGATGCTATAGTGAATTTCAAGTTTCGTCTTCTGCCACATCCGCTCAGCTTTTCTGCATTGTCTTTTCATACTCTGTACTGCTGTTGATTTTCTCCAGGGTGCTTTTTGTCTGCCAGTCTTCTTAATGACTTTTGCAGGAGCAATATCATCAATAACATTCTTAACTTTTGAGTTAAAGGAATCAAGGAGAAGATCAACAGAGTCTGCAGAAATGCTTGGTGTTAAAGATATAGCCTCCATAAATAGCACACTAGTGTTCTCGTTAATGCATCTCTTTCTGACAGAGACAGATCTACTGTAGATTCAGTGGTAGCAGAGATCAATATATCAAAGAAAATACAGAAGTGATCAGATGCTACGTCCTTAATAACAATGGATGAAATGTTTAGACCCCTACTGATGATTAAATCTAGGGTGTGTCCATGATTGTGTGTGGGTTCATGCACATGCTGAATCAGGTCAAAAGTGTTTAAAACAGTTATAATTTATTTTGTAGTATTGATTTCTGCATTATCTATGTGAATATTAAAATCCCCTGCAATAGCAAAACAGTCAAACTCTGAGAAAATCATTGAAAACATTTCTGTGAACTCTTCAACAAAGGCTGGAGAGTATTTTGGAGGTCTGTAAATAATGATAAACAGAATGCGTGGAGCACCTTTCAGCACAAACCCTAGATATTCAAAAGACAAGTACTGACCAAATTACACTTGCTTGCATTGATAGACATCTTTAAATAGAGCAGCTACACCTCCACCTCTCCTAACAGTTCTGCAGACACTCATGAAAGTAAAGTTAGGAGGGGCTGTTTCATTGAGGACTGTTGCACTGCAGCGGTCTTTTAGCCATGTTTCGTTTAGAAACATAAAATCCAGGTTGTTTGTGGTTATTAAGTAATTGATTAGAAATTATTAATTTTTTAGTGAGCAAATGTTCTTGATGGCATTGCTTTGTGTCTTTACAGCAATCTTAGTTTGATGCATAATAGGCCACAGATTAGATGGGTCAGCCGTACGGCTTGAGAAGGCCTTAGACTTTCTATAACGTGATAAAATAGAAATAGAGAAAGCTACAGGCACACCGGGTTCCCGCTTGTTCTGTAAACATTTGTGAATGTTGCTGCTATTATAGCGGGAACCCGACACATATCACTGAGAGCTGTCATCAGTTGTTTTTTGTTCACCTACAGCAGATGGAGGGTTTGGGCCCTGGCGTTGAGGCAGCGGCCGGAGAGCTCTCACAGGAGGAGGAGGACAAGCTGGGCCCACAGGCTTTGGTGGTTGGGGGTCCCGCCGTTTCTTTAGTTGATATCTGGGGGCTTGCAGCAAAAGAGTGGGAGAGTTTGGTCCCAGCATACACCAGTTCCTCCATTTTCTGTGAGAAGCATAGAAGTGGAGATGCTGGAGAGAGGGATAATGAGTCTGGTGAGCGGGGCTGTGGCTCTGTTGTTTCCCGTGGCTGTGATATGTTGTCCTGGCTTCACTGGCTGTTTCCCAGAAAGTCGTCCTTGGGTGCTGAGTCTTGGAGCTGTTCTGATACGTCACAGTCTGTCTGTGATGAGCTCTGTGGGCAGGGCTCAGCCGGGATGTTGTCCATGAGCAGTGCTTGTTGTGGCTGTGTGGTGTTATCAGTGTCCTTGTGGGATGTGTCAACCACATGACGACTCCGACCAGGTGTGTGTGTGCTATTCAGGCTGAGTGGATTAACACACTCTGCTGAAGGATGACGGAGGTAGAAGTAGATATTGTCCTTAAGCACTCTTGGACAAAGTTTGTTTGGGTGGAGGCCATCCGGTTTAAACAGTTGTCTATGGCCCCAGAAAAGATTGAAGTTGTAGATGAAATTCACTCCTTTTATATTGCGAGATCGTTTTAGCCATGTGTTCAGCCCAAGCAACCGTGAAAACTTATCAGCTCCCCTTACTGGGAGTGGTCCACCGATGAACGACTAAACTTTGAGTCTTCGAAGTGTTTCAAAGAGTTCACTGAAATCCTTCTTCAGGAGTTCTGACTGCTCTTTCCGAATATCATTCTTCCCCACATGGATGATGATTTGATTCGTAGTCTTGTGCTTCATTAGAATTTTCCAGAGTTCTTTGTTCAAATCAGAAACTGTTGCTTGGGGAAAGCAGAAAGTTGCTGAATTTCTGCTTCTGATGTTTCTGATAATGGAGTCGCCCATTATCAGAGTCCTGGGCTCGGCTGCACTCTGAGCTGAATGCTGCTGTCTGCTCGACCTTGAGCGCCTGTTAGTAGCGATGTTAGCTGCTGGCTGATCCGATCCATGTTTAACACTTAAGCTCTGGGGCGATTTTTGGTATTTTCGCCTAAATTTGACATACTCAAATTCAAATGTTTACCCTGCACACATACAATGGAGGAAATGAAAAAAATGGTTTCATTGTAAAGAAAACCATTTGAACTTCAAAATATGAGTGTAATTCTTTATAAATAACATTATATATGTTTCAAATATTACAATAAACACAATAAAACATAGGCGCTTTGAGTTTTAAAACAAATAATTTTTTTGAAATTCTGTAATTCAGGTTCTATTAGGTCCAGCTCTTTGCAATGCAGAGTGAGCTTTATTGCCAGCTCAGGTGCGCTGCTCAGTGGCGCACTGCGTTTCAGTACACTGTGTTTGCGGTTTTGTTTGTTAGTCTAACGTTTATTCGTGGTTTGTTAAATGTGTGGTTCGTGGTTTCGTAAAAGTGGAAAGATGAAGGGTGGGAGAAATGTACTCTTGATTTGGATTCTGTGGACGATTGGCTTCTATGGATTATGTTTGGCGATGCAATCTCCAACTACACGTGGAATTTTGGCAACATGTGGCGTCACAGTGCCGTATGCACGCCAGTATAGCCGGGAGACATTGCTGGAGCTAAACTTTACGATGACTGAAGAGATGAGAACAAGCCAATTCAGAGATTTGTTTGAAAATATTCCTCACGAGTTGGTGAAATGAAACGAAAGAAAAAGGACGAAGAGTGCATGCGGAGACGACTGCGCAGAGATTCAAGCGCATCCCCCCCCCCCCCCCCCTCTGCCGTCTATTGTTCTTCTTAATCTGGTTCTCTGAATACCCAGTGGATCTGATAAGATCGCACACAGGTACTGTTATTGAATGTCGTGATGCATCTCTCTTTGCTTGATCGGAAAAAAAAAAAAAAAAAAACATTGGTTGCAGTCTACAATGCCTGATTCGCTCTTTGAGGTTCCTGGATTTACATTAGTACGAGCTGATAGAGACAAAGTTTTGGGTAAAAGTAAAGGAGGTGGCATCTGTGTATATATAAATGATAAATGGTGCGGAGCGTATTCAGTAAAATGCAAGGTGTGTGATCCCAATGTGGAAATTCTCGGCATGACTTTAAGACCTTATTATCTGCCTAGAGAATTCGGTTGTATTTTGCTGTTCGTGGTATATGTTCCGCCCAGCGGTAAAACATCTCAGGCAGCCAGCCTGATAGCGGACCATGTTCATGAACTACAGCTCAGCTACTCAGATGCACCTGTGATTGTGCTGGGCGATTTAAACCAATGCAAACTGGAGACTTTGTTGCCAGGATTTGAACAGTATGTAAAGACTCAAACAAGAAATAACAATATTCTTGATAAGTGCTTCGTGAATGTCAAGGACGCTTATGTGTCAAAGAGTATGCCACCAATTTTAAACTCAGACCATAATGTAGTGCATATGATTCCTGTGTACAGGACAAAATTTAAAAAAAGCAAACCAGAAAAGAAATTGATCAGATTATGGACGAATGATAGTATACAACAACTGAAAGCTTGTTTCGATTGGACAAATTGGGACACTTTTGAGGAAGGCGCACTCGATGAAAGAACTACAGTGTTAAATGATTATATTAACTTCTGTGTGGAGCTAGTCATACCTACAAAAGAGATTAAAGTTTATCCAAATAACAAACCATATGTGACTAAGGGTATTAAAGAAGTTATAAATTTGAGGAAAGTAGCATTTAGGAATAAGGATACTAGGGTGTTTAAATTAACAGAAAGAGAGTTAAAAGTTAAATTAAAGGAAACAAAAGAAGTTCATAAGAGGCGTTTAAGAGTAATAATACTAAAAAGGTTTGGAACATTATGAAAACAATGACTGGATTGTCATCTTCGAACAAATCTATTGTAATTGATAATGAATTTTGTTTTGGGAATGAATTAAATACCTTTTTTACCAGATTTGAATCAATAGGTACACATGTTAAATGTAATGAAATAATAGGTACTGTGGCTCCATCATCATCAGACAGAATTGTTATTGAAGTTGAGGATGTTAGAAAAACGTTTCAGTTTATAAATACGAAAAAATCTCTTGGTCCAGATGGATGTAGTGCAGGTCTTTTAAAGAATTTTGCACATGAATTGGCTCCAGTGTGGCAATCAGTATTTCAAGCTTCAGTTGACACACATACTGTTCCTGTGTTATGGAAGACAGCATATATAAAACCATTACCTAAAATTCCATGTCCAAGAGAACATAAAGATTTCAGACCAATAGCCCTTACCTCAGTAATTGTGAAATGTCTTGAAAGATTGTTACTTCAGCACTTAGTTAGGATGGTTAAAGATAGACTGGATCCTTGGCAGTTTGCCTATAAAAAAGGTTGTAGTACGGAAGATGCAGTTGCTGCTTTGGTGCATATTGTTTCTAAACATTTAGATAAATCCAATACAACTATAAGAAATTTGTTTTTGGATTTTTCTTCTGCATTCAATACCATAAAGGTTGACAAATTGATGTCAAAACTTGTACAGTTGGGTGTAAATCTGTACTTGATTCGTTGGTATATCTCATTTCTCACTAATAGAGTTCAGAGAGTTAAGGTGAATAAAACAGTGTCATCCGCTATTATAACAAATGTTGGAGTACCCCGGGGTTGCGTCAGTTCTGCCATCCTTTTCATCTTGTATACAGATGCCTGTCGAACTGACATGTTAAATCAGTGTATTTTAAAGTATTCTGATGACACTGTTTTAATATCTGTGTTGAATGACGGGGATAGTCCTGGGTTTCATCAACAGGGTGTGACTAAATTAGTAGAGTGGTGTGAGAATAATGATCTTGTTATTAATATAAGTAAAACAGAGGAGATTATATTTGGGTCTACATCTGATACTTATATAATGCCTGTTTTTATTCATAATGGAAAAATCAGACAGGTTAAAACATACAAGTATTTAGGAGTGATGATTGACGATATGTTATCATGGAAAGATCATATTGATGCTCTCTGTAAAAGAACAAAGCAGAGAATCTACTTTCTTCGTCGTCTTAGGTCATTCGGAGTAAGAAAGCAGATTATTCTGCTGTTCTTTATGTCTGTGATAATGAGTGTACTGCAATACTGC